>VOPJ01006159.1:0-37326 GCA_014673585.1 Semibalanus balanoides
TATTAATATACTTTCGATAGGGCTTGTCTCTAGCTATCTAACAAAGTTTACCGCTTGTCGCTATGTTGCGTGATTTTTTATATCATATGGGGAATCCCCTTACAGGGCGTGTAATTATCAGAGGCCCTCCAGGGCGCGTGTTAAAGGAGAAAAAAATGATATGTAAAAATGTGTCCAAATATAGGAACCAGCACCGCCACTGCCACTGCTCATACATAAGTTGGCACCAGCGTCCATTTCGGCCAAATGTGACAGCACCCACCGGGCCCGGCAACCAGCAATACGCATGTCTACTTCATTATACATCAAACAGTATTTTAACCCCTGAACTTGTGCTGAGCTCGGCATGAGACCGGCCAGCCTGAGTTCAGACATAGCTTCAGGCCCGCCGGGCCGGAATTGGGGCCCGGCGCCGGCTCCGTGGTCCTGCAATTTGCATCTTTTGTTGGAAGCAATTCCAAGCCTATAGCTAAGGTGAACTATTATATCGTTATTCTTTCATATTTATCATTGTACATATACCTAATCATGCGCAATCTGATTAGTATACATAGCTTAATAGGATTCTTGTCAACGTTCAGCTATGAGTAAAACCTTAACCGTGCTACGTCGACATTGCTTATTGCTATGAATACATATGAACCAATCACTGCCGATTAATAGATATTAGCCGTTTTCACGATGGGTTATTTTGCGCGAAATGTTTTTAAACATTTTATTCACTAAGTGCTCTCCTGAAACATCTATTCTTAGTCCGCTGTGGCGAAGGAGAGAATGGTTGCATGCATTCATTTAACTTTTTGCATATAAGCCGTTTTTTCACAATGGTTTTTTTGCGCGAAATGTTTTAAAAACATGTAAAGTGTTTTAAAATGTTTTCAGTGGAATAGCGCGTCTTCCAACGATGGGCTATATTTACGAGAATGTTTTACCCCTCGCCGTATGGAACGCGTTAGGGCAGGGTTAAAAGCTTTTTTTTTTCGCCAAATTAGTCCCATCATGAAGCGGCTACAACTAAAATTTTAAAACATTTAAAATGTTTAAAACAATTTCACCGCAAATAACCCCATCGTTAAAACGGCCTATAGTCAGCTTATCACTACACTCGAATTTGATGTAAAAATCACCTGTATTTTCGCACAAATCATAGCTGACTGAGTCGGGATGCTGTGAATGTGGGGCTAAGTGTCGTGGCTGTGAATTTTGGGCTGAGTGCCGTGACTGAATGTGGGTCTGAGTGCCGTGGCTGTGAATGTGGGGCTGAGTGCCGTGGCTGTGAATGTGGGGCTGAGTGCCGTGGCTGAGTGCCGTGACTGTGAATGTGGGGCTGAGTGCCGTGGCTGTGAATGTGAGGCTGAGTGCCGTGGCTGTGGAATGTGAGGACTGAGTGCCGTGACTGTGAATGTGGGGCTGGAGTGTCGTGGCTGTGGATGTAGGGCTGAGTGCCGTGGCTGTGAAAGAGAGAATGAGTGCCGTGGCTGTGAATGTGATGCTGAGTGCCGTGACTGTTTTGATGTGATGATTCTGAACGAGTTTTGGTAGATTTTAAAAGTTGCATATAATTAGTAATGAAATAGTGATAACGCATGCATTGCACAGTGAAAATTCATTCAGTCCTTGAACCCTTTTGCAATAAATTAAGAAGAAGTATTCCTAGAAAGCATAAGAAGTTCGAAACACTGTTATTCCCTTTAGTTCTTTACACAATCACCAGCGCCGGTGTCTCCCAAATAAGACGCCTGCGATATAGGCTTTACCGCAACGCTGATATGCCTGGCGGAACAGCCTAACTTATAAGGTTTCGAGACTGTGCTGAGCGCCAAGGTCTGAAGTGCCTACGGCAGGGGTGTTTAGCCCGGTGCCCACCGCCACCGGTCAGCAGCAGACAGGCCAAGAGCGGCCAGAAAAGTTTGTGCTTAGGGATTTCTCCAAAAGTTGGAAATAGCGGGAATTAGCTAGATCTGGTCACAACACCACTACCTGGCAACAACGGAAAAGTTAGCTAAAGACAAATAATCCATTGCCGTCTCCCTGTCCAGCGGCCTACCGTTTGCCACAAAGGCTCTGGCTTTGGCTGCGATGCGGTAACCCATCCCACGGAATTGACCTTCATCCGCGGGTGACCCGACTCTGGCTTTGATATTGTGACGCTAATCCGTTTCTGTGGGACTTGTCAGACGGGCAATAGCTCGGTCCGGCGGTCCGGCGAGGTCCCTTCCACCGCACCATAAACAACACCCCGAAAGGCGTCCCCGGCCCCCTCCACCGTCTTATGAAAACACCTTGGGTGGCGGGCCCGGCGGCCGGCACCTGAACAATAAATATTGTGGGGGTGTCATGCGGGTCGTGATGAAGTTGTTGAAGAAGAAAGAATAACAAATCGATTGACACACACACACACACACACACACACACACACACACACACACACACACACACACACACACACAGATTTATGGGGGGAACAAAATACAGAATCAGAATGATTAACTAACTATAACGAAATAGGAAATCAGCATATCAGGCCACGGGACATTGCCAGCGTGAAGTGAACGTGAACACGAGTGATGGACAATAACTAAATAAGCCAGGCAGCACGCCTACAATAAGTGAACAGCTACATAATGTATGCATGTGTATGTACTATTGGTAACAAAATAAGCGTCCCGCTGTTGTGGCCGGCACAGCAGTTAAAGGGAATATACCGCATTGGGAAAAGTATGTGGAATGATCGAGATGAGTGCCCAGATGAGTGGCATTCATCTCCATCATTTCACATACTTTTCCAAAGGCGGTATATTCCCTTTTACTGCTGTGCCGGCAAACCCAGCGGGACGCTTATTTTGGAACCAATAGTATGTGATGATAAGTAAAGTTATGTTAAGTTAAGGTTAAGTTTTAAGTGCAAAGTATTTAATATTGAGACGAACAACAGATGAACGAACCGGACGGCGTCAGCACAGAATCAGAGTGGGCGGAAATACGCGCTGCCAAATATTAGAACAATTGAGTTCTTAGCATAAATCTAACTTACGAAAGCGGAAACTGACTGAAAGACTAATCAGGTACGATGAGTTACAATATAAACATGAAGAAGGAAAAAAATCGCAGATGAATCTGATTAGCAAACAACATATTCAATGCAGAAAGAATATCTAACTAATAGTTTAAGCTCTTGTCGGTCGACAAAGTATGGCGCGGCGGAGACGATAGTACATTGACTCGGCGATGGCCTAAAACACTGAAAAATAAAGATAAACAGATGCACCACAATATACGACATTGCTAGACTTTTTTCCGTACCTTACCATTTGCCACAAAGGCCAGGACTTCCACCCCACTCGCGCGAAAAGACGTCGACATGTCCCGGTCTTCACCGCAACAGGATAGGAACGGCGGAATATAGCCAGCTGATTGCGGCCGTTTTGGGAACTTCGTGGCCGTTCTTGACCTGTCCATTGTTGACCGGTGGTGGTGATTACCGGGGCTTCAATGCTTCAAGTGGCGCCAACCAAATCTGGCATTAGATGAAATCGGCTCAAGAGACTGATTTTGCCGTTTTTTGTGAGGTAGCACAAAACAACCTTTTTTAACATAACCCTTTTGCAATGCAATAATTGCAGTGTAACTTGATAATGCAATTGAATACATCTAACACGAAATTTAAAAGCCAACGTATGCACCCGAGTTCACTTAGAAAAAATGTGACGATTTTATAGGACACAGCAAGAAAGAACATCTTGTATCTTGACACGCACACTGGAGGAGGAGGGATACCTTGTACTCCCCCCACATGTTTTTGTGAATAGATCAAAAACGAAGCGGAGCAGGGCGGCGGGTTTGAGCAGAATTTAGGCCAACTCAATAACGGATCGTTTGACGCAAAAAGATATGTGTTTTTTAGCTATATGGATTTGAAATCCACGATGGCGGCCAGAATCGAGGTCGGTGAAGAGATATCTTTGAAACCAACGGTCAAATCGGTGTGATTCAAACGCCATTCGGTAACCAATGACAATGTTCATCCCCGGACACGACTTTGGACACCTTGCTGGTGATCTGTGACGTCACAGATGATATTCCTAAAATTGTGACATTTGGCCAGATTTGACATTCGTGACCTCGTTTGACCTTGAATATATTGACCTAAGATCACCCAAATTTAAGAAAATGTAGATAATTATAGCACCTACCTAGTACCTTCCCTAAGTTTGATTGATGTATCTAAGTTTGATTGATGATCTAAATTCGATTGATCTTAGTTTGATTGATGTCTCATACATTCGGAGTTGTTAGGAAGGCACTACAGTGCCCCCCTCCAGTGAGCGTTAGTGGCATACCCCTCTCCAGTGCGTGTGTTAAGGTGCCTGACAGTATTTGGGGCCACAGTCTAGTTGCCTTGATTGTGTTAGTAAGCTTAATATTATCAAACTTAGCCTTTTCAATTCAAGTTCAATTTGGTTAATATAAAGCTTACTACCCAAATCAAGGGTTCTAGACTACTACAGCCTTGCCCTGATCTGTAACCAGAACAACATATGATGTGCAAACTGGCCTCATCTTGAATGCACACACCACACAATATTTTTAACCCAATATGATGCAATGCCTAGACACATCAACATCATATTCAAATTGATTAATTACATTTGATTATAACAACCTGGCGCGGATCCAGGGGAAAGGCACTAGGGCGCGCTCCCCTTCTGAACCTCAGGTCTCGCCCAGGTCGCGCTCGCCAAGCACCCCCGTTGAAGGTGCAAATATCTGGTGTTGATCACGCTCCACCCCTCCTCCCACAGTCAGCAACATTTCCGTGACACTCCCCCCCCCCCACGTCAACAAGGTTTTGCTGACGGCGACCACTATGTGGTGCCCCCTGACAGAAATACCGAATCTGCGCCTGATCACTATACACATTGCCATCTGTAGTATCCTACCTATTGCCTATTCGTTAAATTTCTTGTTAAGTCTGAAATTAGAAGCAATTCAAACAAACGTAAAATACAAACTGAAAACCGTGCTGTATCTAAAATAACATCTTTTGAGCCTGCGCTAACACTCTGGCACGTCATTAAATAAAGGCACTCCCATTTTCCATTTCACTGGAAAGCACATCGATGAAGAGCTGCATGCTTTGTAGCCAAAGATAATTAAACAAATAAATAAAGCCGACACCAACATTGGACTGTTGCAGTGCCTACTAGTTATTTGTACAAATTAAATCCATATCCGTCCTGTGCAGTTGCACGACACTTGAACACTGTATAGCAAATCACATTGTTGATTGTATTGACTATACGCTCACTACGCTGACTCAATGCATATCGTATAACAACATATATCAGGATATATGTCAGACCGTTATCAAGGTAACCAATGCCATTACCACCAAAATTATTAATGTATTACAGGCTAAAACTCCAAGCACCAAGGCAATTCATCAAGGCTCAGGCGAGGTGAATTGCAAAATAGTCTCACGGTTCATGTGGGCCGGTATTTAACATTTGGGCCGCGGTTGGTGGCCCCTATGTTATGACAATGGAAAGGCACCGACGAGGTATGCGGCCCTGACGGGACCGCCAACTTTAGAGTCATTTTAGGACACGCTTTTGGCGATAATGATTTCGATCTGAGCAAATTTAGCCTAGTAGATCTCGGCCGAAGCTAGGACTGTTGTTGGTGGCTGGTGCTGACACTGGTGTTATTTGGGGCTCACAACTAACAATACAAAAATAGTGTAAATATGATCAATAACATGCCAAAATATATTTTAGAGTCAAACCAAATTATTTTATTTTAAAAAGACATGCTTCGACATTATTTCGATATTATTTCGATTAAATAATTTGGTTTGACTCTAAAATATATTTGGCATGTTATTGATCATTTTTACACAATTTTTTACTATTATGTCCATCATGCCAGCCATCCGAATAATAAATAATACAAAACTAAATGTGGCAGGCAATTCGACAACTTATGTGTTATTATGCACCACTTATTACCTAATTGATGACCACAGAGCAAAACCAAATTGTAGATTTGGACATTTTGGACCCCAGAGCAGGTTCTTGGAGGGAATATTTTGGCGCCAACTTTACGCAGTGAGTTGGCGCTTTTTAACAGCACTGTCCCGCGGTGTGCCGACGAATGGCTGGTTTGTTTGTGGTTGTATCCTGTGAGGAATGTATGGCCGTTCTGTGTGTTTGTATGGCGTGTGCTGTACATGGCTGGTCTAGGATTGTGTGAGCTGTTTATGGTCTCAGTCGGATAATGTGCTGTACATGGCTGGTCTAGGATTGTGTGAGCTGTTTATGGTCTCAGTCGGATAGTGTGCTGTATATGGTCTGGGATTGTGTGTGCTCTGTATGGTCTCGGATTGTGTGAGCTGTGCATGGTCTGGGATTGTGTATGGCCGGCAGGGTAAACAAAAAATGAAAACTGGTCGCCGACCGGATTTCCCCCCCCCAAACAAAAATGGTTGCCGTACCAATAGTTTTAACACATTTAAATTCTTCACCACAGCCATTCTCAGTAACACTGCTCTCGCGTTGCTGTCAAAGCAATTTGATAAATACATGTTGAATGCCTTATTCGTCTTCGGCTTGTTATCCTTAAATCAAATGCAAAGGTCACATTTATTTCACACAACCCTTTAAGCAAAGTCGGTAAGTTTGTCAATCTCGTCAAACACATGGCTAGAACCGGTAGCACGTTTTGCTTGCACGCCAATGCCGACATCATTATTGCACAGAAGCCGCTTGTATGATAAAGGTTAATACGGCTCTATTTTGTCTGACCGACCTACATCCGTCCTGGCGGCCTGGCCGCAGCCGGCCGTAGTCTGACCCAAAGCCCGAGTATGATAGCAAGCCGTCGACCAGCCATTCCACAACAAAATGTACTGCTATACATAATATTCATAGTCATATTTCACCTTAACTTAAGACTCCTAAGTACCCTTTATATTCATCTCGTTGAATTTCTCGGTTGCATTATGTTTCGTCTCGATCCGACAATTATTTGTTCGGGAGATAGGCAGGTGGGCAAAATCTGCCCCCTCCCCAGCGGGTCGCGTTTAGCTGTTGACCCCAGCGGACGAACGCTCTAACGGAGTAAAGCTGGAATATATTCGAGTTTTTCCCGCTCATCCACAGGCGTTAGACGAGCGTCTCTTTGCCGGCCCATTGGTCCCCGATCCTAACTGCATCCGTCAGGAATGTCTACCTGGGGGTCGCCGGAGGCAGTTTAAACGGGACCAAAGGGTGGTGACCATTATTCGGACGGGCTCGGGCGGCGTAAGCAGACCCGGGGTCGGCACTGATGGATGCGGTGAGGACTGGGGTGGGTGCCGGGGTGCGGTGAGGACCGGGCTTGACTGGTTCCAGTGGCAGATTGAACTTTCCATACGATATTCACGCAGTGCCCTTTCCACTATATTTGGTGTATTCTACTAGCGGGACGGAGACCATTCTTGCAAACAATCATTGGCTTTCGTCGTCGATTTTCGCGACCACTCCTGCCATTGTGTTAGTATTATGGTCGCACGAAAAGCGCCGATGAACGCCGAGGAGGAAACGTGATAGATACTTGGTAGTGGATTTCGTGGTAGGTTTCTTGCCTTGCGTAGGAGAGACATCAAAACGCAGGCAACCTATTTAGGTGATGTAAACAGTTTGAAGTATTTTGTATAAATATGGAAGTAAAACTAAATAAAAAACATTTCGCAGCCATTTTAGGTCGCTTCTTCAGTCAGCACAGGAGGCAATCTGGTCACCGACGCCATCGCCAGGATGGCGTTTTGGTTTTTGTTTATACCTCCGATGGCCGGTCTGAGATTGTGTATAGCCGGTCTGGGATTGTGTATGGCCGGTCTGGGATTGTGTATGGCCGTTCTGGGATTGTATGGCCGGTCTGGGATTGTGTATGGCCGGTCTGTGATTGTGTATGGCTGGTCTGTGATTGTGTATGGCCGGTCTGTGATTGTGTATGGCCGGTCTGGGATTGTGTATGGCCGGTCTGGGATTGTGTATGGCCGGTCTGGGATTGTGTATGGCCGGTCTGTGATTGTGTATGGCAGGTCTGTGATTGTGTATGGCTGGTCTGTGATTGTGTATGGCCGGTCTGTGATTGTGTATGGCCGGTCTGGGGTTGTTTATGATCGGTCTGGAATTGTGTATGGCCGGTCTGGGTTGTGTATGGCCGTTCTGGGATTGTGTATGGTTGGTCTGGGATTGTGTATGGCCGGTCTGGGTTGTGTATGGCCGTTCTGGGATTGTGTATGGCCGGTCTGGGGTTGTGTATGGCCGTTCTGGGATTGTGTATGGCCGGTCTGGGATTGTGTATGGCCGGTCTGGGATTGTGTTAAATGTGTATGGCCGGTCTGGGATTGTGTATGGCTGGTCTGGGGTTGTGTATGGCCGTTCTGGGATTGTGTATGGCTGGTCTGGGATTGTGTATGGCTGGTCTGACTCCGGCATGGTCGTCGATGCTTAGTGGTTCCCACATCAATATTGCAGCGTCTGATGAGCTCAGTTAATTGATCACGCGGCATTTCATGTTAACGGCATAGATTTATTGGAGCAGACGCGCCTGTCCTACCAACTGAAACGGCACACCAAACAACAGACTGCGCTGTCTTCAGGGAAATGAACAATAGATAGGAGTGGAGATAGCGATAAATCATATGTGTTTGATTTATTATATACACAAAATTGTTTCAAGCTGTTGTTGCAAGGCTGCATACTTTCATTTGATTTCATGGATCATTACTGCAACGACGCCTTTCTAAGCGCACCTTGACAAACTGGTGCCTGAGGCACGCAAAAATAGCCAGTGTAAGTGTAGGTAAGAAACTTCGATGTCAGTTGTACGCGTATCGGTATCCATGGTAACCGTGGTGGACGGCGCTGCTCTCCCCATCTGACCTGACCATACAGGGCGCTGCTGGCTGCACTGTGGTAGGCCGATGCTTTGGCACACCACATGGTGACTGCAGTGTTTTCCATCGAGTCCTAGTGAAAACTTACACGTGCAGTGCAGAACAAGTAACGTTCTGTCCACTCGCTGTCAGTCGGTGCTGCACGCAGTGGAATTCAATGCAGTGCCCGGTATCAGGGCCGAGGGCACAAATAGTTTCATTGGATTTCACTGCGTGTAGCACCGACGGCGCTATGTCGGTGATATCGTGCAGAAGTGGACATAGCATTTATTCTGCACTGTATACTGCAGGTTCACCACGACACTTGGCAGACCGCTTTGATACGCCCGTCAAACCAGGTCTCCCAGATATCTGCAATCTGTTAGTCTATTGTATCAAATATTATCTCCGATTTTCGCCCGAATGTATTGCAATCGAGCAGTGCCGGCCATTATTACGTACCTAGAATGACCCATTCCAAATAATTCATGAAAACATCACATGTTTATAGTTAACAATTTAGTACCTGTAATTTACATACAGTACGGGTTCGCGCACCTCGTCTCCGGTCTGCAGCACAGGCCAGCCGGAGCGGACAGTGGTGACGTCACCCCTGGCCGCCAGTGACGTCATACCTGGGTAGCTCTGCCTGTATGTGCAGTACATGTCTGTGTCGGTTCGGCAGGTGTCGGACATTGAGCAGACGCGGCCTGACCTGCTGCGCTGCGGCGGCTCGCAGGAGACAGAGCTCACCAACGTCGACTCGTTCAACTCGTCCACCGAGTTCGGCTCGGCCAGCGTGAACGCCATCACGGCCGCCAACGGCTCCGTCACGCCCGCCATCCAGACGCCGAACGTGAGTCCCGCGCGCCGCACCCAGCGACGCCCAGCGGCAGATCCAGGGGCAGGCAGGGCTCCATACCACCCTTGTACTTCAAAAGGGTCTTAGCCAAGTGGCTATGAAGGACCCATTCTGGTCCGTTAGGGCCACTCTAGTCTTTGGAGGGTCATTCCAGCATTAGAGGGACCATTGTAGCCAGCGTGCCCAATGCCTATTCCCACTAAGGTTCTAAGGACATACTTTTTAAATATGTTTGTATTCGTGTATGTATGTATTTATTTATTTATTTATTGCGCATCGTTGTGGGCTCCAATCAAACAATTGGATTTTACCACCACAGTGTCATACAAATTGCGTTCCGCTGCTGACGCATTGTCATGATACCAAATAACAATCACACGTGAAAATCACATAAAACATAAAATAAAACAGGATGTAAGTAGAGACAAAACAATGCGCAAAATGACTGCAATATGAGTATGAAGAGTTTAAAGTGCAGATGGACGATATGAACGATAGAACACATGCGCGCATGACTGATGCTCCATCCACACTGCACATTGGGTCACACTCATGCCATGGTCAAGGGGAGACCAGCATTGGCCTGACACGTCTCATGAACTCTCTCACGTCGCCAGCTCGCCGCACATCAGCGGGGAGCCACCGCTCCGGGGAGCTCAAATCGGTCTGACTGGCGCGGACTTGCGGGTTATCTCTAGCCTGCATCGCTGAGTGTGGAGGTCAGCATCAACGGACGCACGGATAGTTTACTCGGTCACGTCTGCTCGTTACTTCACCAAATACCTGAGAGAATCCGGCGCATACTCTTTGTCCACTAGTCAGTGGATAAGCAGGCAATCTCTCTGCTGAATCACCTTTGCAAGCGGTAGCCAGCTGAGCTGCCGTCGGGACTCCGTGATGTGGTTGAATTCACGTTTTTTCGTCACGACGTGCGTGGCAAAGTTAATTACTTTTTTCGACCCGCTGACGCACCGAACTAGTGGGTGGAGCCCAGGCCGGCAAGCATTGCGTTATGAGAGGAAAGATGAGCGCCTATACCAATGTTTGAATAATTAGCCGTTTTCACGAAGGATTTATTTGTACCCGGTAGTACCCGGTAGAACCCGGTAATATTTCGTGAGTTTTGGGTAATTGAGTCTAGGAACACGGCTTTTCCCAGATATTTTTGGAATAAATTGAAACTTGATGAATTCATGTACAATTATCTGTTCTTTCAATGCAAAATGTCCCGTTAGTTTTCTTTGTATAATCAAATTCATAAACACATATTACCGGGTACTACCGGGTACTACCAGGCGAGCAGGTCAGACTGCAACGGTAGTGCCCGGTAGTACCTGGTGGCTGGTGGTACCCGGTAATGTGTTTATGAGTTTGATTATACAAGGAAAACTAACGAGAAATTTCGCATTGTAAGAGCAGTGAATTGTACATTGAATTCATAAAGTTTCAATTGACACCAAAAATATCTGGGAAAAGCCGTGATCCTGGACTCAATTACCCAAAATGTACAAAATATTACTGGGCACTACCGGGTACAAATAAATCCTTCGTGAAAACGGCTATTATGAGTACTTATGCACATTCTTATAGCACCGATGCTTGGGGTAACGCTGGCTAAGGTGGCAAGAGCCCCCCCCCCCCTCCCCAATGGCTTAGGGGTCCATTCATGGTGCGTGGCGGCTCCCTTGCCTGGTATCGTTGCTCCACCGCCAGGCGAACCTTCTGCTGGCCCCCCACACACACCCTCCAGGGTCGAGTGGAGCATAGGTTAGACTGCAGTCGTACCGCCAGGCGAGCCTTCTGCTGGCCTTCACCCTCCCCCTCCAGGGCCGAGTGGAGCAGATCAGACTGCAGTCTGTACCGCCAGGCGAGCCTTCTGCTGGCCTTCACACCTCACACCCTCCAGGGCAGAGTGGAGCAGATCAGACTGCAGTCAGTACCGCCAGGCGAGCCTTCTGCTGGCCTCCACCCTCCCCCTCCAAGGGCAAGTGGAGAGGTTAGACGCCAGTCTGTACCGCAGCGAGCCTTCTGCCTGGCCCCACACACACACCCCAGCTGAGGAACAGGTTAGACTGCAGTCTGTAGCGCAGGCGAGCTCTGCTGGCCCGCACCACCCTCCAGGTCGAGTGGAGCAGGTTAGACTGCAGTCTGGTACGCAGGCGATCCTTCTGCTGGCCCACACACACACCTCCAGGGCCGAGTGGAGCCAGGTTAGACTGCTATCTTACGCCAGGCGAGCCCTTCCTGCTGCTGGCACCACACACCTCCAGGGTCAGTGGAGCAGGGTTAGACTGCAGTCTGTACCGCAGGCCGAGCCTTCTGCTGGCCCCACATCCCTCTCAGGCGAGTGGAGCAGATCAGACTGCAGTCCTGTAGCGCAGGGCGAGCTTCCTGCTGGCCCACACACCTCTCAGGGCGAGTGGAGGGCAGGATAGACTGCAGTCTGTACCGCCAGCCGATCCTTTCTGCTGGCCCTCCACACACACACCTCCAGGCCGAGTGGAGCAGGTAGACTGCAGTTGTACCGCAGGCGAGCTTCTGCTCGCCTCCACCCTCCCTCCCAGGGTCGAGTGGAGCAGGTCAGACGCTGTCTGTACCGGCCGAGCGAGCCTTCTGCCTGGCCCCCACACACCCTCTCAGGGCCGAGTTGAGAGATCAGACTGCAGCTGTACTGCATGGCGAGCCTGTCTGCCTGGCCACACACCTCCAGGGCCGAGTGGAGCAGGTCAGAACTGCAGTTCTGTACCCCGCCAGGGAGCTTCTGCTGACCCCCACACTACACCTTCCCAGGGCCGAGTGGAGCAGGTAGACCTGCAGTCTGTACGCCAGGCGAGCTTCTGCTGCCCTCACACACACACCCCCAGGGTCGAGTGGAGGCGAGATTAGACGCAGTCTGTACCGCCAGGGAACCTTCTGCCTGCCTTCACCCTCCCCTCCAGGGCCGAGTGGAGCTAGGTTAGATCTTGCAGTCTGTACTGCCAGGCAGCCTTCTGCTGGCCTCCACCTCCCCTCCAGGGCCGAGTGGAGCAGTGACTGCAGTCTGTACCGCCAGGCGAGCCTTCTGCCTGGCCCCACACACACACCTCCCAGGCCGAGTGGAGCAGGTCCAGACTGCATAGTCGTACCGCCAAGGCGACCTTCTGCCTGCCCCCCACACACACCCTCACAGGCCGAGTGGAGCAGAAATCAGACTGCAAAAGTCTGTACCGCCAGGCGAGCCTTTCTGCTGCTCCACACACGTCCTCTCAGGGCCGAGTTGGAGCAGATACAGACTGCAGTGTAACCGCCGAGGCGAGCCTTCTCTGCTGGCCTTCACGCGCCGCCTCTCAGGGCGGAGTGGAGCAGACAATACTGCATCAGTACCGCCATGCGAGCCTTCTGCTGGCCCAGCACCACACACCCTCCAGGGTCGAGTGGAGCAGGTCGACCTGCAGTCAGTACCTGGCCAGCGAGCTTCCTGCTTGGCCACACACACACCCTCAGGTTCGAGTGGAGCAGGTCAGACTGCAGTCTGTACCGCCAGGCGAGCCTTCTGCTGGCCCACACACACACCCTCTAGGGTCGAGTGGAGCAGATCAGACTGCAGTCTGTACCGCCAGGCGATCCTTCTGCTGGCCCCACACACCCTCCAGGGTCGTAGTGGAGCAGGTTAGGACCTGCAGTCTGTACCGGCAGGCGATGCTTCTGCTGGCCTTCACCTCCCCTCAGGGCGAGTGGAGCGAGATTCAGACTGCAGTCCGGTACCGCCAGCGAGCTGTCTGGCCTGGCCCAACAACCTCCAGGGTGAGTGGCACGTTAGACTGCAGTCTGTACGCCAGGCGATCTTCTGCTGGCCCCACACACCCTCCAGGCGAGTAGAAAGGTTAGACGCAGTCTGTACCGCCAAGGCGAAGCCTTCTGCGGGCCCCCAACACCACACACCCTCCAGGGCCAGAATGGAACAGATTCAGCTGAGTCTTACCCAGGCGAACTTCTGCTTGGCCTTCACCCTCCCCCTCAGGGCGAGTGAGCAGGTTTGTATGACTGCAGTTGTACGCCAGCGATCCTTCTCGCCCCACACACACCTCCAGGGCGAGTGGAGCAGGTTAGACTGCAGTCTGTACCGCCAGGCGAGCCTTCTGCTGGCCCCACACACACACCCTCCAGGGCTGAGTGGAACAGGTTAGACTGCAGTCTGGTCGAGCAGGTTAGACTGCAGTCAGTACCACCAGCGGCTACAGAGGACAGGTGCTGAAGGCCACGGCGAGGCCACTCGTCTGTGGACCTACATATTCGATACCTATAACAAATCCGCGTGGTCACTTTTTTAAATGAGACCACTGACTGAAGTATTTGTCTTATCGGTAGAGGTCTCGTCTGAGCTTATGTGCAATCTGTATTAGCGTAGATATAGCAGTGTTTGCACTAACAGTAATATTAATGTCCACTGTGAGCTCCATTTAGCGCTTACGATCGCGTTTAACGGTATGTAAAACGTGCATGCATATTGCATGAAATTAGCCATGCCTGCATTTATTATATCGCCTTTGACTAAGTGGGAGCAAATATTGCTCTCCCAATTATCTTCCGAAACAATGATCGCATCGAGACGTGAAAGTACCGATCGAAAATTCACAACGTGACACGCGCATTCCGTGCCTGTATCAAAGTTATATATATATATATATATATATATATATATATATATACATATATATATATATATATATATATACACATATATATATATATATATATATATATAAATTATAATACTTTTCTGTTGGTGGTTCCAACATCACTTTTTAGCGACATTCCGTCGAAGACGGTACTACCGGCGGCTCGGACGGGGCAGATGTCGGTAGTAGACAATACCCCGGCCGGCCGGTCGGCAGGGGACTGTCGGGAGGGGTGGTCGGCAGGGGGCTGGTCGGCAGGGGCCTGGTCGGGAGGGGGCTGGTCGGGAGGGGGCTGGTCGGCAGGGGGCTGGTCGGCAGGGGGGCTGGTCGGCAGGGGGCTGGTCGGCAGGGGGGCTGGTCGGCAGGGGGCTGGTCGGCCGCAGGGGGCTGGTCGGCAGGGGGCTGGTCGGCAGGGGGCTGGCGGCAGGGGCTGGTCGGTAGGGGGCGTCGGCAGGGGCTGGTCGCAGGGGCTGGTCGGTAGGGGGCTGGGTCGGCAGGGGGCTGGTCGGCAGGGGCTGTCGGCAGGGGGCTGGTCGGCAGGGGGCTGGTCGGTAGGGGGCCGGTCGGCAAGGGGCTGGTCGGCAGGGGGCTGGTCGGCAGGGGGCTGTCGCAGGGCTGGTCGGAGGGGCTGTCGGCAGTGGGGGGAATAACTAAGATGAGCTTAGGAGCAATTCCAAAAAAGGCAAGAAAATGCCCTTGAAGCACGCTCTTTGATGTAAAGATGTCTAAAAAATCAGATACAAGTAAATAGTTTTAAGGGCTCAAGAGGTAGGCAAGGTCGGCTGGTCGCGGGGGCTGGTCGGCAGGAGGCCCTGGTCTGGCAGGGGCTGGTCGGCAGTGGGCTGGTCGGCAGGGGGCTGGTCGGCAAGGGCTGGTCGGCAAGGGGCTGGTCGGGCAGGGAGCTGTCGGCCCCGCAGGGCGCCTGGTCGGCAGGGGGCTGGTCGGACAGGGGGCCCGGTTATCGGCGCCATCAGAGACCGCGGCGCGGCGCGGCCTGGCCTGTCCTGAACGAGAGTTAAGTCAGGCGGCACCGGACCGATGCATTAGAGGGCCCCAGTCCGTCTTCCCGATGATGGGGTATCGGTACCGGCAAGTCTACCGGGAGAGAAGGGCCAGTCTCAAACCCCCCCCCCTCCCTCTCGGGGCATGTCAAGTGGTCACAGCATCGCGCCTGACAGAGCGGTGGCGAGAGCGGCGAGGCGGAGAGCGGGGCGGCCGGCTGTTATCGATTCATCCATGGTGGCGCCACCCCCCGCAGCTCGAGCAGTAGGGTCAGCTAAGTTATTGCCCTTTTTGGCGTTTCTGAGAAAGAACCCAAATGACACCCCGGTGTTGTGGAGATGGCAATCCTCCATTGTGATAACACACATATACACACAAACACACCACACACACATACACACACACACCACACACACACACAACCACACACACACCACCACACACAATAACTTATATATATATATATATAATATATTTATATATATATATGTATATATAATATGTTGTATATATATATAATGATATGCATCATAGTATCATCGCAGATAGTACTAAGTATATATATATATATAGTGTATTATATATATAATATATATTTATTATTAATATATATACTATTCTTGAAAGTGGCTTCAGCGCTTGTGATTTTTTATCCAGTGCGTGGTCTGACCATCTTCGAACCGATAAGGGAGGATACACAGATTAATTTAACATTTTTTATACACGTTTTAGAATCAAGGAAAACTTCTTTCCAGTTCGATGTTTTTTCGTTGGTCATACAATGGTCGGAGTATCCAACCTCAAAGGAGTATGTAGCTTCGCATTTTCAATGATGCAGTGACAAAGCAAAGCTAACGCTGTCGATCCATATCAAGCTAGCTACATGTGACCTCCAGACGCCGAATTTAGCTGTTGTTCCGTCGAAGATATTCCCTGCTGAACATCGATTGCTGCTATGTCGAAAGCTTCCCTCCGTCAGCTGCGTTCTGCCGTGCGTTGTATACCGGTGGCGGTGCTGCTTTAGCCAGACGGGTCGATCTCACCTCAGTCCCACCCAAGGCCGTATCTAGGTCCCACCTCTGCAGCGTCCACCGGCAGCTGTCTTGCCGGGGCCGACCATCTAGGCTCGGCCGCTCGCAGCGCCCCCTGATGATACGTGAATGCACTGCGGCCCATTAGCGACAGTGATGGCCTCTGTCGGCTGGCTGGCCGCTAACATATTGCCACCGCCCCCGCAGCCGCCCTCGACCTCGACCTCGCTCCGAGTGGCAGTGTTCGCTGAGGACCCTCAAGGCCGGCTGCGTCGACATCCAACGACAAGCGAAAATAACTCCTGAACCACAGGCATTGAAAGAAGGAAAATTGGTTTGGATTGTTCAACGGAAATATGACGTCAGAAATTCTTAATGTTCAGCGTTTTTTACTAACAGAAAAGGTTGTCTAAAGTAAAATTTTAACCCGCGTCTTGCCAGTGCTCGGCGCCATCTTCGCCGTGCCATGGGCGTTTAGATGCCCCCTTGAACTCGGTTCCTTTAGAGCGTAGAGGTCAACTGAAAATAAGATTCAAAAGATCGCCCAAAACAATTTTGAATATATCTGTGTCATTTTTTGTAATAGGTCAATATTGAGGCTTTAAAGGTTATCATAGATCAGATTTTCGAGTTTTAGGACTTTCATTTGAAACAAAAAAAACAAATATGTCGGAACTATGATAGCTAGGAAAGAAAGACAATGAAGGCTCTTAAATTATTAAACCACCAAGGGTGTCCTCAAATTTTTGTTCAGATCAATAGTTAAGGCTTCAGCGGTAAGAACCAGCATGTTATCTGTCATGTGAGGATTCTAACGGTACCTAATTCTTAGGTTTCAGGTCAACGGGTGACCTTCCAGGTCAAGTGAATGACCCGAAATCGACCACTTCAAAAAAGTGATTTCGCTCTGTCCATCGTCATTATTAAAGTTATGAAAATAAAATGATTTGGTTAGCGTCAAAATGTTGTTAGCTGAATAATCTATCTAACCATATATCGATTATTATGTCTGGATTAGTTAATAACCTCTTAAGTCACGGAACTCGTCACCATAAATGAAAATTGCTATGAGCGATTAGCATTAGCAACCTCATCCCGATCACGTCCACAATGGGGATCAGAAAAACTCAAAAGTCAAAATTGATAATTGTAAATAAAAATACATGCTCCTAGTACAGTTTTGTCCTAGAAACACAAAAACGGTATTTATTTGCTTGTATCTGGTAAAAAAAAATGAATTAAAAAAATACGTCATGAGTTTCTTCTACTTAGTGAGCCATCACTCCGTCAAAATGAGAGATATTGCTTTAAAATTGCGTTTGAGTATTGTCCATACTCAGTTCTTTCACATATATTCCGGTCATTTAACATCTTTGAAAATTTTATTTTGTAGTGATTTTTCAAAAAAATGGGGTCAAAAACCACAAAAATTGAAACTTTGAGACTGCTATTTGAAAGACAATGTCATTTAATATCTTTGATGTTTTTTGTTAGCAATTTTCTGCAAACTCTATTTTCTACGATTTTTCCAATATTTATCATTTTTCAACGTGCATGACGTCACTAAAACGTCATTAGTTCCCAAAATTATAAACCAATTTCGATAAAATTTTACACCGCACGTATAATTGGTGTTAACTTAGCTACTAAAAAATTCAGCAGGATCAGCAGCATGTGTAAACAGTTATGCAATAAAACCCTCAGGGGCCTCAGGGGGGTCGCTTTAGGACCCCCGTAGGGCGAGGGTTAAAAGCAAACAGAATGTTTAAGATTATGTGCAATGCACATATATACAAAAGTTGAACTTTGAAGCTCTCGAAAAATACTTTCATCACGGTGCCTTCCATTTTTAGATAAGGTCAAAATTGTAGTCACAACAGCCCAGAGGTAGCCAATCGTTACGTTACGATAGCATATTTTGACGTTGCGTTAATTTTTTCATTCCCAATCAAGATATAACGTCGGTTGTTCATCCGTCATCTTTGTCTATTGAGAGGCATGAATTGCTGTATAGCATAACTCGTCAACGTCACTGTTTGTTCAACACTGTTCGCCCTTGGGTCAAAATCAACAAACACCCCTGAGGCCGGGTTTAACTTAAATCTCGTGGGGGTCATTCTGACCCTCCTCAGGGCCCTCTGACTACTGACAAATGGTTGCGAGCAGCACTATAAAACTTGGCAAAGTTATTTATTGGTCCCTTGTTAATCTTCTGACAAGTTTCGTAGCAATACATGTCAGGTCGGGTCTCCATTTAAAGCTCCATCTCCAAAACGCGTTTTAGGGTCGTGCCGCAAACAGAGTAACGGAGCAATTTGAGCCTCATGTCATGAGACGAGGTCATCTGTAACTTATTCAGCGTTTTTCTACAGGGACATAGCCAAGGGTTGGAGTGGGGCATAAGGGCCATGCTCCACCCCTTGAGCAAAATTTACATTAGATAGAATGCGATTCTCTGACGACCCGACCCCCCCCCCGGTCAATAATATATGGCGAAAGGGCAGATAATTGATTTTTTATCGACAATGTCTTCCCCCTGATAAAAGTCCGTGGCTAACGGCGCGTAGCAGGAACTTTTAATCAGGGGGGAAGCATGTCGATAAAAAATCAATTCTCCTTGATCTGGTTGTAGGTCTTTTCACGTATTCGAGTGGTATTTTTGGTCGGCGGTATGACGGAGGGTCCGGCAGCCGGGCAGGGAAGGTTCTGGTCCTGACGTCACTGGCAGGCCCTTGTCGGACTGGTGAGCAGCTCCTCTCCTGGCTGGCCAGCCGCCATTTTTGGCGCGGAACCCGGTCTGGTGCGGCACCTGTGTTAAACCTCATCGGCCCTACTCCACCCGTGCACCTTTCCGTCGGTACATCTACTCCACCGGTACAGCCACTCCACCGTACACCCACTCCGCCGGTACACCACTCCCACCGGTGCCACCCACCTCACGGTACACTACTCCCCGGTACACCAACTACACCGGTACATCTACTCCACCGGTACACCCACTCCACCGGTACATCCACTCCACTGGTACACCCACCTCATCAGTACACCCACTCCGCCGGTACACCCACCTTACCAGTACACCCACTCCGTCGGTACACCCACTCCACCGGTGCACCCACCTTACCAGTACACCCACTCCACCGGTACATCTACTCCGCCGGTACACCCACCTTACCAGTACACCAACTCCGCCGGTACACCCACCTTACCAGTACACCCACTCCACCGGTACAGCCAATTCACTGGATAGGCATACATACACAGCCCGTTAACCACAAGTTGACGATATAATGTCAGAATGTTGTTTTGATCATAACGTTAAGACTCACCTATATAAAAACGCTGTTCTCATCGGCATTCAATTTGTATTATGCAGGGACGGTTATTAACTAGCAGTTACTTTGAATTTGAGAAGGGGTATGACTTTGATTGCAGCCCCCAGTCATGATTAGGGGGGCGTTGGCTCTGTCGTCCCCCTGGAGTTGCCCGCATGGAATGCACCTTTACGTTGTTATTCTCATCTGGGTCCGCCAGTGGGAGACACCGTTATATTGTTATTCTCGTAAAGCCTTCCACCAGAACCGCTGCTAATTCCAACGGACAAAATGTGTTTTTGCGGGATAACGATTTGGGTCAGGGGGCATTTGTTCAAAAACTTCCCTCTCTCTTGTCACAACCATCTTGTGGGATTTGCAGCTGTGGTCAAAAGATCTAGCGGTGTTTTCGGACTCATAGATATGCATCCGCAACGACGGGTGAAGATCATGGATAAAAGACTACCTGGATGCGTCACTCCCCGCGGCATCCTTTGATCCTTGCGACACCGCGACTGGGTGGTGGTTTGCGGCGAAAATGCGAACTAAAAACGTACACGACGTCCCTCTCGCTAATGCACGCGCTGCGGTGGGGGGGGGGGGCGGGGATCACGCCGGCTGCTAAAGGCGTATTTGTATCAAATGTGTTCGGTTTAGGTGCTTGATATGGACATCAGAGGAGTGCTGAAGACATTGTGCGTCGCCCGAAGAACAGCACACGACCGTAGCGTTGATAGATGAAGAGTTATTTCACCTGCGATACCTGCCGTGACCGCTCGCCGCGGTCACAACCCGTGGGCTTACTTGAATGATTATTTTGGATTTTGCGGTTAATGATGCAATTCTGCCACCGCGGTGGCAGGATTGCATCTTCCCGCGGGAAGGTTCGATCAGTCGATAGGCTTAATACTGTCCATCTTATTATGGATGTCAACAAGCCAGTGATGAGTGATGTCCTCCATGTGGTTAACCACTAATGATGCTTACGTCAAGCAAAATGTAAAAAAGCAGTCATGAGACTCTTAGTCAGGAAGTCAGGCAGTCTCTTATCCATGTGCGGACTGCAGACGTTGCTTACCCTTGACCCACGCCCGGGTAGGGCACCTACGTGCCTGGGGGGGGAACGATCCCTCTGGCGTTTCGCTCCCAATTGAGCTAGGGCTTCGGTTAAATAACGAGCGTGCTCTTGGTAACAAGAGGAAGTTATTGATATAATGTTGTAAGGTCCTATGCCATGAGGTGACCTCTGAGGTCATGCCAGTAAACCAAATGTCATCCAACTCGTAAATGCGCAGAAATGGAATTAAATCGAGCTAGAATCGTGAAAAACCATACGATTATACAATAATGAATGCCATAACTGAAATCCGTATCACAAAATCTCCTAGAAACTGACCCCCAAAAAAATTATCTTAGATCATCCGAGGTCAGTGATCTCGGTTGACCTGTGAGAGGGCACGGCCCCCAGTGGAGCATATAATAACGCAAAATTATTTGAAATTTGAAATCAGCGTCACAAAATCACCCAGAAACTGCAAAAGGCCAACAAAAGCCATCTCAAGTCATTGGAGTTCACTGACCTCGGTTGACCTCTGAAAAGGTCATCCGAGGTCATGATCTCGATTAAAACCATACATTTCACTTTTTAACTCCTGTCCAGTGTGCATATATGACAGGGTTTTGAATTCTTGACCAGTTTCGCGGCCAAAACCAGCCCAAAATCTGTGTTTGTGTTTCACTACAAAAACATCCTGTCCGGGCCAGTTTTTCATGAAGAAGTCGAATCTGGAATCGAAAATAGAAATACATCGACTATTTTTTTTTCATCCCGTGAAGGTATATCCGTAATCGCTTCTCGTCTTCGCGCGGTTGCCTTGTTAAAAAGCCCACAGTTTTCGCAAAAGAGGTTAATTCGGCAGGAAAAATAATAGGATATGTAGACAGGATGTTCAGGTACAATAGCTACTGGTTTTCTAGTCGATTTACCGCGTTTTGTAAAAACTGTGTTTTTTAACAAGAGGATGATTTTTTACAAGTTAAGGTCAACAACAACACGCGAGCACAAAACCATTCATTGCACCGCCAAAATAGATCGCAGAAGATTGTCAATGGCACCATTTTGCTCCTTAGGCTTTGTCCAATTGATTCATGTTCATTTTTTGCTATTTATAATCCGGATAAGTGTTGTAGAAGGATGGTTTTATGGGAAACGGTTACTAAATTGGCCTATTTGAATCAGTTTTTACTCTGGTCGGTTCGGCTAAGATCCAACGCAGCGTCTAAGTAAAATGCGAGGAAGTAATTGAACTCATATGCTCTGAGAGAAAATTAAATGAGAAAGAGAATGAGCATAATGCGAACTCAGCCAAGCTTTTAGTTGTAGTGCTACAGCTCTTTGAAGCTGGGCGACCAGGTATTTTCCCCCGAAAAACGTTTTTTTCTCTCATTTTTTCGTCTTTTACGCTGAATTATTTTTACTCAGAGTGAATATATGCAAATTGGATGATTTGTAATGAAAGTTCATATACATTCAAACATTCTAACGTCAAGTTTGTCAAGATTGGTTGAAAACTGGTGCGTGTATAATTTTTACATCCGTGTCCGCGGAATAGGTCATGAATCCGAAACCCTGTCATATGCTTCTAAACAACAAGTACTCGGAAACTGCACACGTTTCCAGCATCAATAATACGAGACGCCAGGTGCATCTAACATGACCTTGAGAAACAGGTCAAATATCACTGATTATGAGGGTTAAAATTTGCAAATTTTAGCTTATTGGTCTCGTTCAAAAGAAGGGTAATTAAAGTTTCATTGTAATCGGTTGATAACTAAGCGAATTAATTCTGAAAACCGAGGGGTGGCATCCACCCCTACCCAGGCGAGGGTTAAGGTTGTTCGGAAATAGCGGGAAAACAGCTGTGGGCAGTACCGCCATTTGTCCATTAATAGCCCACAACCTGTCTAATGTTTGACATCGAGTCATGCTAGCTCAGGTCACTAGGTGCACGTCAAGTGACTCACATCCAAAAATGCTCGTGCCACAGTCACAGTATTTGGCCAATCAGATTGAAATTTACTGGTTTGAATCGGGTCATCATAACTCGTATGCATCCACAATTCTGCTGTCACGGATTCTTATTTAAATCGGTGACCGTCAAGTGACCGGCAAGGGAAAGCGATGGCAGGTCGAGTTCGTTATCTTTTCATCATAATTAAATTGAAGAAACGAAAATGTGCATTGTCGTGCATGAGATAACTAGCTTTCTGGCTGCAGCAGCAGACGCAGCGCGGCAGGCCGGCCAAGCGTCTCCCGTGGCGGCGCGGCGCGGCAGGATTGGAGGGGGAGGGGTAGGGGGACCATAGCCGTACTAACCGCCGCCCACCGCACGAACCGCCCGCGAGAGCGCCAGTATCGTTGGCAAACAAAGTGGGGACGCCTGCGCCACGTCTCAATTGACACAGGGCCGGCAGTGACAGAGCAGCGCCGTCCCGAGTGATCCGCTGCTCAAGACAATGTGCATAAACGCACAGGAGTTGAATGATTTTCACAATTTTCACTGGTTCCTCTATTCTCGTGTCAAATGTGACGATCTACGCAACATTTTCTCTGTCCTCTACGAGGTCAGTTCTTGTGACTCGGAATTAATGCGTAGTTTTCATGTAGATTTGTTTGCGGAATATCGCCATGTAATTTTATGATTGTGTTTAAATCGTCAAGAAGCTTTAATTGATGTAAAATATGGCCTTGACCTGACCTTGACATTGACCAACTTTCGGGTATGACCTTTCTCGGTCAAGCTATGCCTACATATATATGGGAGTTTGAAAAGACGCAGCTACGACTTACGAGACAAACGCTATGGTGGAAGCCGCATCACTTAATTATGTCTCTATCAAACACTACTGAAAGCAAAAAGAAAAATACACCTATAGAAAGCAACGTATCTGTTCTTATTTTGTTTTTGTTTTCAGTTTTATGACCTGTCCTTAACTGGATAATGATCTGAAGTCAAATCCGTCGGAACCGGCACTGTAGACTCAACATAATTTATATTTCTAATATTGTTACGTGCAACGCCTCTTTCAGTGCTCGATATATCTTAAAATGGTTTTCTGAGGGACACCCATACCTGGCCGAAACTTGTTCTCTGATGACATCAAATGACCACAACTTGAACCAGGCTGAAAAGTGAATGAAAACTTTCGATGAGGCTTGCTGTCTCTGTTACGTCCTTGCTTGTAATCACATGTCTATGCCATTCCGCAAAGGCGGACATGAAGCCAACTTAGCCAAGAATGCACCTAAATATTATACTAATTGCGGTTGTATGCCAAAAATAACGTGAACGTATTGTAGGGAATGTCATGAACAGCTGGCGAAGCTCATCAACAAGTGTCATCGGCGATTTTAAAATCGTTCAGACCGTTGGATTCAGATTTAGGCCCAGGATATCAGCAGGGCTTGGATTATAACTTGTCAGACTGGTCCCTACTGCTGATCAGCAAGCGTGGCTGCATAGACAATCTCGTGATCCCTTGGCATATTCCTCGCCTGAACCAAACCCAGATGGTCCGATTTTCATAGAAACGTGATATTTTGCATTAATATTGATGTATGAATACGATTCCTTGTCATGGATAGCGTAGAAATCAGGCCCGTAGCCATGCTGAGGTCCCATAGGGTGCACGATAACTCGTAGAGGGTGCACTACCAGTGGCGGATCTACGTTAGGGCAAAGTAGGCGATTCCCCAAGTAACAAAAAACGACAACAAATGGGTAGACAAACGTATGTTTTTTACCCCAAACCGTTCCGGGAGGTTGTTGTGTTTTTCCGGGAAGTCGTAATTTACTTCTCCTCGCTCAGACTGGTTATTGATTCGACACTGATTGACTCAATTTAAATCGTCCATAACAAATTAATTATATAAAAATATGCACCACTAGATCTTTTAATTTATGAATTGTGATTGAATAAAAAAACATCAAATCTAGGCTGAATGAATCAAAAGATTTAACGATTATTAACGATTCAAGTACATTGGTAAATTGTGCAAATACTTGCAGTCCCAGTGTCTACATTAATTTATCCTGAAATAGTATTGTTGTAGCCAAGGTGCCTCAAGATCATGATATATAATGGTAAATGGTTGTCATTTTTATTGATTTGGATATAATTAAACCATATTTTGATTCTGTTGAATCGAAAAGAATATCAGAGGTGATGCAATTATCTTTTATATTGGTGAAATGCGGTGACGATGATTAAATCGATTCGGATAAAACTATTCAATAGGTTGAATCAATAACCAGTCTTTGCGACCTCTGCTTAAAGGGACATGCTGCCGGTCTTGCCGGATGATATTCGCAAAAACAGGCTTAAATCTAGAGAGCTAGAGGATGAACCACGGTGTGATTTGTTTTAATTGCCATTAATAAGCTGCTTATCCAAAAGCGCAAATTGAACAAAAAATACAAGTAAGTTAATTTTCATTACCTTTAAGAATTAAAAAACTGTTTACGATTTTATACACACCAAACTACGTAACAGAGAAGCGTGTGTGCTCAAGTTAATCTGTAATCAACAGGGAAGGGATAGTTCATACTGAACTGACCAAACCGTTCTCGCTGACGCTATTGCAGAATTTAGGATGAGAGCGAATTGCGGCTTATACATTGTGGTTTCCTGTTAACTGAATCTACCGGCTTCGGCCGGCCATTTTTTGAGTCGGTTGCATGGAAACGGAGACAGACTCTTTTCCATTTGGTACTTCCGGAATTCGATAGGACCAAGTCAATTATAGAAAAACTTCGTGCGGAGAAAATACTCTCATCAATGCTGTTGAATAAATCAAAATCCCTTTCGTATAAAGTTAAAAAAAAAAACCACTTTCTTTGCATTAAGCTTGCCTTCTTTACATTAACTTTTCCTTCAATCCCTAGCTATTTAAGAATGGTAAGTAGGTGGAGGCGGACTCGACAACCTCATTGGATGGAAGCCATTAAGCTGAGACTTTGAACGGCGAAATATTGGGCGACTGGTGCCGGGCGAGATTTCAAAAAACGGACTTTCATGGTGGCTTTATCAAGGATTCGGTCTGTTGTCTTGTAACATAGGTCAAGATTTTTTCTTTGAGTGGAACACAGTGTTCTCTTTTAACCGCGCTTTTTTGCGACGGCTGGGGCCGTTCTCTCAACACTCAACAATATTTATTTTTCCGTGACGGGCTCGCGTCTTCCCTCCCACCACCCCCCACTGCAATGACTCCACACGCTTGACGACCCGACGCCATCTCTCACCGCTTCATTGGCATCTTGTTCGGTGAGCAAAAACGGAGCGAAATTTCTGCCACAGAAAAAAAAAAAATAGATCGAAGAATTGAATCCTGCAGTGTGCTAGTTACACCGAGGAATAGAGTTGTCAACCGACCCCAAATAAGAAAGAAAAAAAATAGGGTCGAAGCATGTTTAATATATTGTATCTCAACATAAGTGTCCTGCTTAGTAGATTACGCTCAAAACGTTCAAAAGGGCCTGTGTTTAATTGTTTGTATACGACTGCGAAAGTCCTTTACCATTTGACTACTGTGGGTGCACCAAATAATGCCAGAGGGTACACGGAGATTCAAGGGAGTGCACGGGCAGTGGGAACCCAGTGCACCCACCTGCAGCTACGAGCCTGGCAGGTTTGCTTGTGACTAGCTTAATAATGTTTTTGACACTTAATGGACGAAAATACAAACGTTTACGGAAACATACTTAAAGGCTCTAATTCAACTGTATCTGCTTCGCACACCAGTCAATATTGGCTTATTTACCACAATATCCACCGCACATTATCGCAATACAAAAATGTAACAGAGTCACGCGATAATGCAGCAGAGCCTGTGCTCTTATTGGAGTGAAGCAGGAGCGACAGCGATAGATTCCGCCTACTGTTCGTCCGAACTGTCACTGCCGCTTCTTCAGAGCGGCCTGACTCCAGTTCGCCTGTGTCTGTGTCATTCACACTACAGCGGTGTTGTCTGGGATAAGGCGGAGCCGCCCAGACGGCTGAGCTCACCACTCTATGAGCCAGATGCAGAGAGCAGCTGAGCTCAGCTCGTTGAGAGCCAGGTGAGACTGCCGGTAGCGGCGGGCGCGGCCAGTTTCGGTCCGTCTTGTCGCTGCTCGATCGACCGGTCCGAGCGGGTCTGAGCTGAGTCTGAGCGGGTCCCACACAGGCCGTCGCCCACGTTGCCACGCTGAAATGGGCTTCGGGACGCTGCGCTTAGTTGATAGAGCTGTTCAGTATGTTCAGTTCAGTCCACCAGTCAGTTCAGTTCAGTCCACCGGTGCTGTTCAGTATGTTCAGTTCAGTCCACCGGTGCTATTCAGTATGACGGGACTGCCAATGAGTTCGGTGAGACGTCATGGCCAATGCATTTACGTTTTGCTTTTAAACAGGACGTACCAGTGGCGGTGACCCTGGTAGCGATCCTTCGCCGGCCGCAGGGGGTCACGTGACCGCGCGGGTCAGCCGGGGTCGGCCGAGCGTGAGGTCAGGACCGGCCGGTGGGTCGTGGCCGCAAGTTGCACAACCATAAGGAAACCAGCGTTGTGCGTCGGCGCGTGCTCCTAAGCACGACAATGCAAAGTTTTCATAAATCGAATACGACATTTTTACAATGAACGTTGTTGTGTGCTTCGGGATGTCAGCCACTTGGAAGCCACAGTCAGCCAGATCAATTGCGTAGTTGCGAAGAAATAAGTTTCTGAAAACCATGGCTACGGTCGGACGTTCATACGAGAGACAGACAAAAATCCCTTCTGTGAAAGGCATGCCACTTGGAACCCTAAGTTTCTGCGATATGTTTTGAAGACACCAACTGGCATGAACGAATCTCTCGCAATGAGGCAATGAACGTTTCAGAACCGCCGTTTTTTTTGTTTTTTAATTGTTTAATGTCAATTGTTAAACGAGAATGTATTACACTTCTCATTCATACGTAATTAGCCGTTTTCACGATGGATTATTTTGCGCGAAATGTTTTAAAACATTTTAAGATGTTTTGAAATGTTTTAGTATGTAAGTTTTAGTATATGATTTATTCCAAGAAATACGATTCGCTGGCCATTGCTGGGCGAGTCCATTATGAGTCAAAGGGGGATCAGTCTGCTGAGCGACCAATAGCGTGCCCGGGACTGAAATGTTTTGGAATCTTTTGAAAGTTTCAGTAGGTTGGGAGATCTGCCATCACATAACCATTAATAATTATATTGCTAATTTCCACCAAAACCACAATTTGTAACATACTATATTCTTACCAGCATATTACAAAATTCTGAGGGACATTTCAAGACAAAAATCGCATTCGAAAGTTGTGTAGTTAAGGAATGAATGAGTATACTAAAACTTGCATACTAAAACATTTTAAAACATTTCGCGCAAAATAGTCCATCGTGAAAACGGCTAATATTAAAACTATAGCTAAGTTCTGACGTCAAAGCTTAGCTCCACCCTGGCTGACCTTTGAGCCGGCGCTGTCCGACCCGTGAGTCCTGACCGATCAGTTGCAAGTAGTGGGCGGAGTCAAGGGCGGGACTAAAGAACGACCGAGCATTAGATAGCTCCTATCCGAGCTTACATTGCATTTAACATTTTACGAGTGAATAGAAGGTGCTCTATATTTTCGTTTGACAACAACAAAACTCGATAATACTATACAATGGTGCAGCGTGTGAAACGTCTATTGCGAGCAATTTGTCTACGGTAGTTGGTGTCTTCAAAACTATTGTTGTAAGCTAGGATCCTAAGCGGTCTGCCGTTCACAGATAATGGACGGAAACCGTCGCGTCCTCCACGACCTGGTTATCAGGTCTGAAGTTCAATGCTGTTTAAAAATAGTCACACATATTACCAACATTGAAATAAACATTAAACAGCAAATGTATTGATAGAAAACATTGTGAGCCACGAAGCTAGAGTTGGTTTACCAAGACATTTCCAAGAACTCAGCTAGGATAGGTAGGTCCATACATACATACCTATCCAGCCTGAATTACAAGCGAATTCCCTCCATCAAACATGTCCCGCAGTAGTCTGTCACGACACGCCAGCCGGACCGATAATGACAGGTCACGGCTGCAGTGACGGTCCAGTGACGTCACGGCCCAGGTATGTGTGACGTGCCTGACGTCAGCCGGTCTTCTGTGGAGCCATCGATCAGCTGAGTTGGACAATGGCGACGCGTGCGGCGTGCGGTGGCAACGTCTGTAGGATTATTACCCGGGGGGCGAGCTGTTCCCACGAAGACCAGGACCTCCAACCCAACATCAGCCGGGTATGGTTATACTTAGGTCCTCCAACCCAACAACAGCTGGCTATGGTTTACCCGGTCCTCCAACTCCAACATCAGCCGGCTATGGTAACCCGGCCATCCAACCCAACATCAGCCGGCTAACCTAACATCACCTGGTAACCCGGTCCTCCAACCTAACATCACCTGGCTATGGTACCCGGCCATCCACCTTAACATCACCTGGCTATGGTACCCGCCATCCAACCCAACATCAGCCGGCCTATGGTTACCCGGTCCTCCCACCTAACTCAACCTGGCTATGGTAACCCGGGCATCCAACTCAACATCAACCTGCTATGGTAACCCGGTCCTCCAGCCTCCACATCAGCCGGCTATGGTTTACCCGGTTCCTCCAAACTCAACATCATCTGGCTATGGTACCCGGTCCTCAACCCAACATCCACTGGCTATGGTTCCGGCCATCCAACCCAACATCACTTGGCTATGGTAACCCGCCATAGCCAATCAACTCATTGGCATGGTTACCCGGTTCCCTCCACCCCAACAATCCACCTGGCTATGGTAACCCGGTCCTCCAACCCAACATCACCTGGCTATAGTAACCCGGCCATCCAACTCAACATCACCTGGCTATGGTTACCCGGTCACCCAACCTGACATCAGCCGGCTATGGTAACCCGGTCCTCCAACCCAACATCAGCCGGCTATGGTAACCCGGTCCTCCAGCCCAACATCAGCCGGCTATAGTTACCCGGCCATCCAACCTGACATCAGCTGGCTATGGTAACCCGGCCATCCAACTCAACATCACCTGGCTATGGTTATCCGGTCATCCAACCTAACATCAGCCGGCTATGGTTACCCGGTCCTCCAACCTAACATCAGCCGGCTATGGTAACCCGGCCATCCAACTCAACACACCGTGGTTACCGGTCATCCAACCCACATCAGCCGGCTATGGTTACCGGTCCTCCAACCTACAACATCACCTGGCTTGTACCGGCCATCTCATCCCAACATCAGCCGGCTATGGTTACCCGTCCTTCCACCTAACATCATGCCGGCTATGGTTAACCGGCCATCCAACCTAACATCACCTGGCTATGGTAACCCGGTCCTCCAACCCAACATCACCTGGCTATGGTTACCCGGTCCTCCAACCTAACATCCGCCGGCTATGGTTACCCGGTCATCCAACCCAACATCAGCCGGCTATGGTTACCCGGTCCTCCAACCACATCACTGGCTATGGTTACCCGGTTCCTCCAACCCCAACACACCTGGCTAGGTTACCCAGTCCTCCAACCTAACATCACCTGGCTAGGTAACCCGGCCATCCAACTCAACACACCTGGCTATGGTAACCCGGCCATCCAACCAACACTCAGCTGGCTAATGGTTAACCGGTCCTCCAACCCAACATGCAGCCGGCTATGGTACCGGTCATCCACTCCAAACATCACCTGGCCTATGGTTACCCGTCCACCAACCCAACACTCACTGGCTATGGTTACCCGGTCATCCAACCCAACATCACCTGCTATGGTAACACCGGCCATCCACCCAACATCCGCCGGCTATGGTTACCCCGGTCCATCCACCAAACATCACTTGGTATGGTAACCCGGCCTCCAACCCACATCAGCCGGCTATGGTAACCCGGCCATCCAACCAAACATCACCTGCTATGGTAACCCGACATCCAACCCAACATACCTGGCTATGGTAACCCGGTCCCCCAACCTAAACATCACTGGCTATGGGTAAATCCCGGTCCTCCAACCCAACATCAGCCGGCTACTGGTTACCTACCCGCATCCCAACTCACCATCATCCCTGGCTATGGTAACCCGGTCCCCCTCAAACCCAGACATCAGCCGGCTATGGGTTAACCCAGTCCCTCCAACCTAACATCCACCTGGCTTAATGGTACCGGTCCCCCCACCCAACAATCAAGCCGGCCTATGTCAAACCCGGTCCTTCCAACCCAAACATCAGCCGGCTATGTAACCCGGTCCCCTCACAACCCAACAATCAGGCCGGCTATGGTAACCCCCGGTCCAAACATCAGCCGGCTATAGTTACCCGGCCATCCAACCTGACATCAGCTGGCTATGGTAACCCGGCATCCAACTCAACAGTCACCTGGCTATGGTTATTCCGGCCATCCAACCCAACATCACCTGGCTTATGGTAACCCGGTCCTCCAACCCCAACATCAGCCGGCTATTGGTTAACCCGGTCCTCCAACCCAACATCAGCCGGCTATGGTACCCGGTCCTCACCCAACATCACCTGGCTATAGTTACCCAGTCCTCCAACCCAACATCAAGCCCGGCTATTGGTTACCCGGTCGCTTCCAACCCAAACATCACCTGGGCTATAGTTACCCGGATCCTCCAACTAACATCAGCCGGCTATGGTTAACCCGGTCCTCCACCCAATTTTCACCTGGCTATGGAACCCGGTCCTCCAACCTAACATCAGCCGGCTATGGTAACCCGTCCTCCAACCCAACATCACCTGGCTAATGGTTACCGGCCATCCAACCCAACATTCAGCCGGCTATGGTAACCCGTCCTCCAACCTAACGATCACCTGGATATTGGTAACCGGCATCCAACTTCAACATCACCTGGCTATGGTTACCCGGGTCATCCAAACCTAACATCGCCGCTATGGTACCCGGCCATCCAACCCAACATCACCTGGCTATTGGTAACCCGGTCCTCCAACCTAACATCACCTGGCTATGTAACCCGTCCTCCAACCCAAATCAGCCGGCTATGGTAACCCGGTCTCCAACCCAACATTCAGCCGGCTATGGTAACCGGGTCCCTCAACCCAACATTCAGCCGGCTATGGTAACCCGGCCATCCAACCCAACATCAGCCGGCTATGGTACCCGGTCCTCCAACCCAAATCAGCCGGCATGGTAACCCGTCCTCCAACCCCACATCAGCCGGCTATGGTTACCCGGTCATCCAGCCAACAATCAGCCGGCTATGGTTACCGGTCCTCCAACCTAAACATCACCCTGCTATGGTAAAGCCGGTCCTCCAACCTACATCAGCCGGCTATAGTAACTCGGTCCTCCAACCTAACATCACCTGGCTATGGTAACCCGGCCTCCAACCCAACATCCAGCCGGCTAGGTAACCCGGCCATCCACCAACTCACCTGCTATGGTTACCCGGTCCTCCAACCCAACATCCACCTGGCTATGGTACCCGGTCCTCCAGCCCAACATCAGGGCCGCTGTGGTAACCCGCCATCCCAACTCAACATCACCTGGCTATGGGTACCCGGTCCTCCAACCTAACATCACCTGGCAGGTAACCCGGTCATCCAACCCACAATCAGCCGGCTATGTAACCCGGCCATCCAACTCCAACATCACCTGGCTATGGTTACTCCGGTCATCCAACTCAGCATCAGCCGGCTATGGTTACCCAGGCATCCAACTCAACATCATTCTGGCTATGAATATGATGAACCTGCAGTGTTACGGTGTGCATGGCAGATTGCGATGCATCCTGACTCTCATCAGTTCCTACTATCTTTGGAAAACTTTTTCTTCAGTGGTAAAGGCACTTACCATAGCCTCTATTATGGTATTATAAAAATAAATGAAAATTGGTTAGCTTGACGACAAACACCAAATATCTTGCAAGGTTTCATGGGACGAACTTGTTTCCTTTGCCTTACAATTTCGGTAATAATAGCCGTTTTCACGATGGCTTATTTTGCGCGAAATGTTTTAAAACATTTTAAAATGTTTTAGTATGAAAGTTTCAGTATACGTATCCATTCCTTAAGTACATAACTTTTGCAAACGATTTTTGTCTTGAAATGTCTCTTATAATTTGTAATATGTTGGTAAGAATATAGTATGTTACAAAATCTCCGTTTTGGTGGTTAATTAGCAAGATAATTTATGATAAGGTTTAATTGTTATGCCAGATTCTTCCACCTACTGAAAACTTTTCAGAAGACTCCGAAACATTTTGATCTCGGGCACGCTATTGGTCGCTCAACAAACCGACCTCCCCTTTGATTCATAATGACTTGCCCGGCAGACCGAATCGTTTCTAGCGCATTATTGCGCCATGCGAAGGCAGACCTGTGATGCATGACGCTGCCAGATTGAGTAACTAGTATGGCGCAGTGGCGGCGCCACCATAGGGGCAGGGGTGGCAGATTGCCACCCCTGCCGTGACACAGGAGTGGCATTGCCTCCCCTAAAATTTAGGCTACCTTCTACATTTTACCGGTGCTGTTTTGTCAAAATGGTGGATTCTGACCACTTTGAGCATATATGGAACAGTTACCTTGTTCGACCAACTCAAATTTTATTCACATTAGTCTATATTGCTATCCAAACTATTATATCTAGTCCTGGCCATAATATTCACTAATTTGACCGAGACCTTCGCTCTGTATCGGGTTATATAAATTGACCTGTCACCTATCTAACGGAGAGCGAGCCATTGCAAAAACTGCACCGGCGCCACTGGGCGGGGCAGGACAGGGTGGCAGCAAAGGGCAGAGCAGGGCGGGACTGGGTAGGGCGGGACATGACGGGGAGCGGACAGGGCAGGACGGGACAGGGCGGGGCAGAGGCGGGGCAGAGGCAGGCAGAATAAAGACAAGACAGAACAGGGCAGGGCAGGGCAGGATATGGAGACAGGACAGGGTAGGGAAAGACAGGGGAGAGCAAGACAAGGCAGTGCTTTGCAAGGCAGAGGTGGGGCAGGGCAAGACAGATGTGGAGCAGGGTAGGGGAGATGGTGGAGAGGGCAGAACAGAGGCCCGGGCACAACAGGGGCGGAGGCGGGGAAGGGCTTGGGCAGACGCATACTAATTTCAATTCAAGAAATAAGGTATATGAAATGTTAACCAGTGAAACAGCGGCGGTTCGCGCCGGCTGCCAACTCACATACTGCCGGGAGGGGACGGTATAGCCGCCCCCCCCCCCTAAGATCTAAAAGCCAACACGATGTGGCGATGGGCAAAAAAGACGTTAGATAATCGACAAAAGCGAAACTCGAGAAAAGCTCTATCGAAAGCATACCGACATTTTTCAGGACGGTTCAATATTGAGGTCACCAGAGTTTTATCATAAATCGATTTCGCCAAGGTATATATGGATGTTCTTTACAAAACCGTATAGTATAGGCGTTTGCGTGCAGTATATAGGTATGAGCGGTGGCGTACTTAAAAATCCATCAAGAGGGGAAAAATCCATCAGCGCCCTCAAGAGGGCGCTGTCAACGAAAAGTGTTGTTGAGTGGAGGGAGATGTAAATAATAAATCAATTCAATCAACTAATTATTCAACATCCTTTCATTGACACAAATCGCATGTACAATACTGTACTTGTTTTAAAATACTTAATGCGTCCCGCTTTTACCTGCTTAAAATGCTAATACTACTTGGTTAGCAAAGCCAGCGTACTGCCATGCCGGTCTGGACTGGTGTGGCGGGTTTATTAACACATTGTATTCGAGTCAGTAAACAATGTAAAAGCCTGTGCACCAGTAGATGAACAGAGTCGGTCGTGTGAAAAAGATTGTGGCGTCACAGGGACGGAACAGAATGGTAAGATTACCTCCCATGCCTTACCTTGGAATGGGCATTCCGGGACGATATTTGAATCCTTTGACGCCGCTGCAAATGATCAAAACTGACGCTGCTGCAGTGGCATCCGAAAAAATATAAAGTACTACGCCATGCTCATACCTATATGACGGGTCTGCTGCGCCGGCATTCCCTGAGCAGCGAAGTGTCAGCGCCGGACACCGTGAATACAAGCTGAGAACGCTCCAATGCACGCAAACACCTTCAGCCTTTTCATTACTAATGCAATATTGTACACAAAGTATCTGGTAACCTGTATAGGGCTGTAGCTTGATGTAAGACCCCACGACAAGCATGTCCTCGCCAAAAATCAGGGGGTCTCATCGCTATCTCCGTAGCGTGTCCACAAAAACTTATGACGTCACCCCAGTATTAAATTTTGGCGCACGCCGTTTGTAGTCGGTTAAAACAGTTTTTTTGCAAATAACTTTTGAACAAATAAAGATACAGCAAATATGTTGATGTCATCGTGTTTGCCTTGTCAGGATGCGTCGACTTATAACCATTTCATGTGGTTAAGATAAAATTCAAAAGTGTCAATTTTACGACCGGAGCGGCGCGTAGTATGGATAAGAAATGCTGAAGATAATAAGATATTTCTCATCCATGCGCGTAGTATGCGGTCTTGAGCAGATTTCACACACATGAACTTTGGTGACCTCTAGTGCATAGGCGTCGGAAGTGGTGTTGCAGGGGTGGCAGCTGCGACGCCAACTTTGGAACTGGTGTGGCGGTGCCACACCAACTTTCCGGTCGTCCATATATACTCGGTCCCTCCGTAAATGCAAGCAAATTATGTGTAACGAACGCGACTTGTAAGATGCATGGTAGCACTAGGATTTGACGGGAATAACATTTATTTACATATATATATTTATTTTGTTTCGCTACAAACGCGAAAATATGACCTTTATAGAACCACCGTCAAAGATATAAGTCATCAATTGCTTACGGTATCATTTTAAATTTGGTTCCCATATTCTACCGACACGTTTCATCACAATACTTCCGGATTTTGGGCACTTTAAAAAAATACTGGTAACAAATACAACATTGTCCTTGATTTATCAAAATTTTGGAATTTCAATGCAACTGGAAACTAGAGATGCTAGCTAAGTTTGAATAGCTGAGTTTATTATCAGTCATAATATATGAACAATTGTATTTATCTTTAATGTAATCTTGACAAATCGATTATCTATGTTCTTGCAAGTTTGATCACCTACCATCAACGATTTTCACCAGAAATCTTCATTAATGGTTTACTATGCATGTTTGTCCATTGCAGATGCACCCCCAATTTATAAAGCTATGACGTGAAAGATTTTTTAGTAGATTTACAAAACACAAAAGATGCTTTAACGAAAATATTTTTGCAGAATAATGGACAGAGGATGATGGATACATTTACCAGTGAATTAAATATAATTTATCATATTTTATATTATCTGTTTTAAATTAATTTTCCGAAGTGCCAGGCAATCTCCGGTTACATATTGTTCGGGGTGACAACTGGCAAGTGACACCCTGGAAATATTTGAAGAAAGGGTTTATTAAAAAAGATATTTTGCAGACTTTTGTCCAAACCTTTCTGATTCATCAATACATTATATTTGTTATGACTAAAATGGCAAAGTTTCTGCCGTACGGAACGTATTAGACGTAAAAATAGGCCAGTTTTTGTCAACATGTTCAGCAAATCCACCTCGCAACATATCTGTCCGTTTTTATTGGTGATGTCGGCCTTCTCTGGAATCCGAAGTTAATCCGTGGCGCATCAATAATAATTACTTGGTACAGTTAAAAATGCATTCGCTCAGCGCGTTTTAGTTCAATAAAATAGGCCAGTTTTTGTCAACATGTTCAGCGAATCCACCTCGCAACATACCTACCTGTCCGTTTGTATTGGTGATGGAAGCTAGTAGTGGGCTTTTTCTGGAATCCGAAGTTAATCCGTGGCGCATCAATAATAATTACTTGGTACGGATTAAAATGCATTCGCTCAGCGCGCTTTAGTTCAACAACGTGGTCTTGGACCTTGATATAATCCCCGACTTCGATGTTGGCGCAACCAGGCACAATCAGCGGGGTCCCAGGATCCGGGCCCCCTTTTTAGAGACAGAGTGCACGTTTTCCGTACTCTTTTCCTAAAAAGAAAATAACATTAAAACGGGATCCCCTTATCGACCCACGTCAATCATTTTGAAATTCCTGTTTGGTCACCTGTGCACCATTGCCCTAGCCTTTGTCCAGGGACGTAGATAAGGGGAGGTGGCATGCCCCTAAAAAAAAATGTGGACGAACCACCCTTCACAGCTCCCCCCCCCTCCCGGTCGATAACATTAATAGCATATGTCAAGGATCGAAATTGTATTCAACCACCGACGTGGCCCTCTCATGATAAAAAACTGCCTATCGTGCCTGCCTTTGCCACACCAACTTGAAATAGGTTCCTACGCCCTTGCTCTAGCGTCCTCAATACTGGCCTGAGTCTAAAATGATCTGAATCCTTTCGATTTGACTGTATTTTAGCTTTCCAGTGTTGTCTTTGCATTTATCGTCACCTTTATGCTTTTCGAGTTACAGGACATT
>VOPJ01006160.1:0-13765 GCA_014673585.1 Semibalanus balanoides
CTGAGGTAAATTCTAATGCAGTTTTAGCAACAGAAAATTATATTATCAATTTCGACCGTGTTTTGGTCGCGTCGTAATCTCTTTTAGTAATCGTGATAGAGACGGTTTTAGCAAAGACACTCATATATAGTCGAAAATTGACCTTCTGAGACCTCAATTATTATTGACCCCAAATAACAGCAAATATACTTCTGATATAGCTTGTCTGGGGTTATCTAACACCATTTTTCACTTGTCGCTACCCATCATTGAAAATCTGCGTGGCCCCCCCCCCAGTAAAAATTCCTTACAGGAGGCCCTGCTTATTCCTGAGTGGCCAGCGCGTCTCAATCTAGTGCGCTGCTTCAGGGATGCTGTGTTACTGTGCCGTCATACTTGTTGACTGGAGTTATAGGCTGCACCGCAATGCATGCGGAACTGTTAGCATAATGTGCCGCAGTGCATGTAATGATGTATGGCTGGAACAAAATGCTGTACCGCAGTGTCTTTGTCTTGTAATGAAAACCTTTGCGTTCCAGTGCGACTTAACATTTTCAATACACGTTGCAGCATCAAGATATGTTGAGAAATTCACGGGGATCTAAGATCTACAGTTGTCAGTTCAATTTTGTCGTGAGACGTGAGGTTTGTTTTGATGGGATATCTGTCATTCGATTTGGTGAAGAGGGATCTTCTTTTATCAACATAGGCGTAGGAGCCGGGGGGCAGGGGGCAACTGCCCCCCAATATTTTCGGATTTTAACATTACGCCTATGGACGTTGCATGGAAAGAATCGACTTAAAAATGCATTTTGCCCTCCCCCCAACTTCAAATGAGTTCCTACGCCCCTGTTAGTATCAATATTTAATGTCTGGGAATGGGTCCATGCATAATGCATCATGCATATTGCATATACCTACCTATTCTGCAGTAAAACGCTTCCGCATGAGAGATTACACACGCATATTATTCAGTGTATTGTCGTACTACGCAGGTAGGCATGCATATATGACATGAGGACTGAGGTATATTGTAAGTATCCGGTAAGCTCCTGTCCGGCCGCCCCGCAGTAGACAGTACATCTGTCCGGCTGCCCCGCATTAGGTGGTACACCTGTCCGGCCGCCCAGCAGTAGGCGGTACACCTGTCCGGCTGCCCCGCAGTAGACAGTACACCTGTCCGGCCGCCCCGCAGTAGGCGGTACACCTGTCCGGCCGCCCCGCAGTAGGCGGTACACCTGTCCGGCCGGCCGCAGTAGGGCGGTGAACCTGTCGCTGCCCCGCAGGACAGTAACACCTGTCCGGCCGCCCCGCAGTAGGCGGTACACCTGTCCGGCTGCCCCGCAGTAGGCGGTACACCTGTCCGGCCGCCCCGCAGTAGGCGGTACATCTGTCCGGCCGCCCCGCAGTAGACGGTACATCTGTCCGGCTGTCCTGCAGTAGACTGTACACCTGCCCGGCTGCTACTCGGCGTCGGTGGTATGACTGGAGAGTGGCGCGTTCTGGCCGAACACCATCCTCACCATCTCCACACCGAACTGGCCGTACACAAACACAGCCTGGGACGAGTAGCCGAGCTCGCGCAGGCAGGTGAGCGCCGACACGGCCATGGTGGCTCCGCCGCAGATCAGCAGTTTGCTGCGCAGTCCGTTGGGCGCCGGCAGGTGGCGCTGCAGCATGGCGCCGTCCATGAAGCCCTCCTCCCCGTCCCACAGCTCGGGCGGCTCGCTGAGACTGAACACGACGTTGATCCGGGGGTCGGCGGCGGCCAGCGAGGTCAGCTCGCCCTCCAGCAGCAGCTCATCGCGGCGGTCGGCGTGGTACAGCAGGGTGACCCTGGTGGTGTCGGCAGGGTCGGCCGCCACGCTGCGGACCAGCTGGAGACAGGGCGTGACTCCGGCGCCTGAGGCCAGCAGCAGGAGGTGGTCCAGCTGGCCTGGACGGTACTCAAAGCCGCCGCACGGGCCGCGCACCTGCAGGGTGTCGCCGGCGGCCATCCCGCGGAGGTGGGCCGACAGCAGCCCTCTCGACTCGTACCGCGCCACCACCTCCATCACGTCCACCTCGTCCGGACGGGAGATCGGGGACAGGTAGCGCTCCTGCGCCGGCTGACCGGCCGGCTCCGCCCGCACCTGCACGTACTGGCCCGGCAGACAGGCTAGGTGACGCACGCCGGCAGAGAACCGGAACCGGAAGGCGGCCATGTTCGGTGTGACGTCACGTTTATCCAGCAGCACCATGTCGGTGTACCGGTCCGGACAGAGGCCGGGCAGGACCTCAGCTCCGTCCAGCAGCAGGGGACCAGAGACGTGTGCCGGCGGCCGCGTGTGGAATGGGTTCTCAAAGTCCGAGTCCTGGTAGTCGCTCTGCTTGCCGCCGCTGCCGCCGGCGCGGCCGAGCTGCGCCTCGTGCAGCAGCCGCCGCGCCAGGGCCTCCTTCTCGTCGGGCGCCATCTTGTTGAGTTCGTGGTGGACGGCGCGGCGGTTGACCTTCTGCTCCCAGAGGTCGAGGCTGTCGGGGCCGAGCAGCGCCACGCGGCCGATAATCTGCCGCACCACCTCGGTGCTGGGCGCCATCAGCCAGCCGGCCTTGCCGTCGCGCATCAGCCGCTCCAGACCGAGCTCCTCCTTGTAGCCGGCGCCGCCGCAGGCCTGCAGCATCCGGTCCGACACTGCCGACACGTTCTCCGCCGCCGTCGATTTCAGCTGGAACAGCCAGAGGCTGAACGGCGCGTACGGTTTAAAGGCGGGGTCGGCGAACCGGCTCCAGTCGGCGTCTCCGGTGGCGGCGTCCATCGCCGTCGTCAGCGCCGCGGCGGACAGTCGGCTGGCGTTGGTGCTGCACACGCCGCTGCCGAAGTAGTCCTGGATCACGGGGTAGTCGCAGACGCGCAGGCCGACGTCGCCGTGCGTCTTGCGCGTCACGTGCTTCTTGGCCACGTCCAGACAGGCCATGGCGATGCCGTTCCACACACAGCTGGACAGCAGCAGGAACCAGGGGGCGCCGTCGTCGTTGTTGGCCACGCCCTGGCCGTCCTCGCCGATCTGTCGGTCGCGACTCAGCACACCGTCGACGATCATCGGGCCGGACATGTTGCCGTGCATGCCGAGCGCGCGCCACTCGTTCGGGCTGGCGCGCACCTCGTCCGCCATGACCAGGTACTGCGTGTAGCTGGCGTTGTCGCCCGGCTGCCGCGTCGGACTCGCCACCTGCACCATGTACCAGTCGGCGAGGCCGGCCGACGTCACCCACGAGCCGAACTTGAGCAGGCGCACGCGCTCCTCGTCCAGGAAGCGCGCCTTGGTGGCGATGTTGAACCAGAAGTGGCCGCCGGACGCCGGGTCGCTGTGGACCGTGCTGCCGATCAGTCGGTCCCGGTCCAGCCGACGCAGCACCGCCTTCAGCGTCTCGCTTCGGTGATGACTCTTGAGCAGGAACGCGCAGGCCGTCAGGTGCATCGTGTAGACGAGAGCCGTGCTGGGACAGCCGTACCTCGCCAGCGTCTCCAGCACCATGGCGGCGCAGGTGTGACTCTCGCCGCGGCCACCCAGCTCGCGCGGCACGATCAGGCCCAGCAGCCGCAGCTCGGCCAGCGCGTCCAGCGACTGGCGCGGGTACGTGTACGTCTGGTCGCAGTGGATGGCGTGCGGTCGGATCCGGCGGCGACACAGCTCCATCAGCTCCCGCTGCAGCTGCCGCTGAGGCTCCGTCAGCGTCCAGTCAGCGTCCAGCTCGGAGCCGACGCCCCAGAACGGTCGCGAGCCCCACATCTTACCCTCCGGCGGCGGCGGCGGGGCCTCGGCTGCGGCCGCGGCTGATGGTGTGTCCTCGGTGGTCGACATCCTGGTGATGTCGTCTTCTGGTGCTGATGTGTCCGAGGCTCTACTAGTCGATAGCTGCTGTACCGGCTGAGGACACAAATAATTTAATTAATTAACTATGTTATATTTTCTGTAAGTTGTCCTTTATTTTTCCTAACATACATACAAGTCACTGGTTAAACATTATATCCTTCATGTCTGGTATTTAAAAACACAAATTGAGTAATGTTCAGATATGTCCATCAACCAACTTTAATTGTAAAGTCATATTTGATGTTTGTAAAAATATCTTAATTTAAGCAATGTTTCAACTCAATTTCTCCTGTCCAAATACTGCATCTACGGTCATGTCAGCAGACAGACTGGCTGACTGACGGTGATGTCAGCAGACAGACTGCTGCTGACTGATGATGATTTGGGCTTTAGGACGCCGCAACTACTAAGGTTATGTGGCAACCCAAGATACACTGGCTGACTGTGTGACGGTGATGTCAGCAGACAGACTGGCTGACTGGTGTGACGGTGATGTCAGCAGACAGACTGGCTAACTGACGGTGATGTCAGCAGACAGACGGCTGACTGTGTGAGTGATGTCCCGGCAGACAGACTGGCTGAACTTGACGGTGATGTCAGAACAGACTGCTGACTGTTTTTGTGACGGTATGTTCAGCAACAGACTGCTAACTGACCGGGATGTCAGCAGAACAGACTGGCTGACTGTGTGATGGTGGATGTAGCAGCCAGACTGTGCTGAATGACGTGGATGTCAGCAGCAGACTGGCTTGACTGTGGTGTACGGCGAATTCAGCAGACAGACTGGCTGACTGACGGTGATGTCAGCAGACGAGACTTGGCTGACTGTGTTGACGGTGATGTCAGGAAGACAGACTGGCTTGACGAACGGTGATGTCAGCAGACAGACTGGCTTGTCTGTGTGAACGGTGAGTCAGCAAGACAGTTTGACTGGATGATTGTGATGTCCACGCAGACAGACTGCGGACCTGACGGTGAATTTAGCAGATAGACTGTGTGACGGTGATGTCAGCAGACAGACTGGCTGACTGTGTGACGGTAATGTCAGCAGACAGTCTGACTGACTGTGTGACGGTGATGTCAGCAGACAGTCTGACTGACTGTGTGACGGTGATGTCAGCAGACAGACTGACTGAACTGTGTGACAGTGATGTCAGCAGACAGTCTGGCTGACTGACGGTGATGTCAGCAGGCAGACTGGCTGACTGACGGTGATGTCAGCAGACAGACTGGCTGACTGGTGTGACGGTGATGTCAGCAGACATACAGACTGACTGAAAACTGTGTGACGGTGATGTTAGCAGACAGTCTGGCTGACTGACGATGATGTCAGCAGACCGACTGGCTGACTGACGGTGTTCAGCAGACAGATTGGCTGACTGAAGGTGATCGTCAGCAGACAGCTGCTGAACTGACGGTGATGTAGCAGACAGAACTGGCTGACTGACGGTGATGTCAGCAAGACAGAACCTGGCTGACTGACTGGTGATTTTTTTATTATATTATTGTTATCGGTGGATGCCAGTATCAGACTGGCTGACTGACGGTGATGTCAGCAAACAATGACTGACTGACTGGTGTGACGGTGATGTCAGCGACAACTGGCTGATGTGTTTGGTGAAATGTCAGCAGACAGACTGAGACTGACTGTGGTGATGTCAGCAGACAGACTGGCTGACTTGTGTGACGGTGAATGGTCAGCAGATCAGATGAATGGCTGATGGTTGAATGTCAGCAGACCGACTGGGCTGATGAACGGTGGATTTCAGCAGACAGAATGCTACTGCGTGATGTCAGCAGACAACTGGCTGACTGTGTATGGTGATGTCAGCAAGACAGACTGGCTAGACTGACGGTGATGTAGCAGAAGACTGCTGACTGACGATGATGTCAGCAGACAGACTGGCTGACTGTGTGACGGTGATGTCAAGCAGACAGACTGACGACTGTGTGGACGGTGTGTCAGCAGACAGACTGGCTGACTGAAGGTGATGTCAGCAGATATCTGGCTGACTGACGGTTTTTTTTTAGCAGACAGACTGGCTTGACGACGTGATGTCAGCTTGACAGACTGGCTGACTGACGTGATGTCAGCAGACAACTGGCTGACTGACGTGATGTCAGCAGACAGACTGGCTGACTGTGTGACGGTGATGTCAGCAGACAGACTGACTGGCTGATGGTGATGTCAGCAGACCGACTGGCTGACTGACGGTGATGTCAGCAGACAGACTGGCTGACTGACGGTGATGTCAGCAGACAGATTGGCTGACTGTGTGACGGTGATGTCAGCAGACAGACTGGCTGACTGTGTGATGGTGATGTCAGCAGACAGACTGCTGAACTGACGGTGATTCAGCAGACGACTGGCTGACTGACGATGATTCAGCGACCAGACCTGGCGACTGTTGACGGTGATGTCACAGACAGACTGATGACTGTGTGACGGTGATGGTCAGCAGACATACTGGCTGACGACGGTGATGTAGCGACAGACCTTGGCTGAAGTGTGACGGTGAATGTCAGCAGACAGACTGGCTGACTGACGGTGATGTCAGCAGACAGACTGGCTAACTGACGGTGATGTCAGCAGACAGACTGGCTGACTGACGGTGATGTCAGCATGACAGACTGGCTGACTGACGGTGATGTCAGCAGACAGACTGGCTGACTGACGGTGATGTCACAGACAGACTGGCTGACTGACGGTGATGTCAACAGACAGACTGGCTAACTGTGTGTCGGTGATATGAAGACCACACCAATAGCCACATTTTATTAGGTTCATATGACAGGCTGTACAGGCGACCAGCGGATGTTCGATTAACGGACTAATGAATCCACTTATATCCAGGCTGCACCGGATAGCAGGGTAGACGGTCGAAGTCAGGATGAGCAGTGGCGTCGCCATGGTTTGAAAACTTGTACGGACACACCATAACATTGAACCTTTTGTGCGGGGGTTGGGAGGTAGAACGTTATTTTTTGCAGTGATGTAATTAATTCGGTTAAATCCTCGCCCTATCTACGCCCTTTTCTCACCTTCTCTATACGGCGGTCCAAAAAATAATATATGTTAACTTCCAAACCAAGCAACATAGAGCAATGCATTTAGAGCAACGCACAGCAACGCAGCAACGCACTAAGAAACCAGCATTTTGTCTGGCTTGTGAGAAATCTCACGATATGGCAATTTTTAGATTTCAAGTCAACAGATTGACCTTCCAGGCTAAGAGACCTCGATTCGACCACGTCCAGAATAACGATTTTGCTCTGTCATAAAACCTCAAATTAGAAATTGATAAAAGTAACTGAAAAGGCATGTTCCTAGATCAGTTTGTATCAGAATCACAAAATATATATTTATTTGTTCATATCTGGTCAAGACAAGTCCCAAAAGGCAAAAAGTAATTAAAAAATGACGTCATGTGTCCTGCTGTGTATCCGCTGTGGGTATCCGTCACCACTGCAGTTAGCGGCTGCAGCTGTTGCAGGCTCACCTGCAGCCGTTCAGCGCTCACCTGCAGCTGTGGATCCGTCACACTGCAGAGCGGCTGCAGCTGTTCCAGCTCACCAACAGCTGTGTATTCAGCACACTGCAGAGCGGCTGCAGCTGTTCCAGGCTCACTCACAACAGCGGTGTATCCGTCAACTGCAGAGGGCTGCAGCGTTCAGCTCACCTGCAGCTGTGTAATCCGTCACACTGCAGAGCGCTGCAGCTGTTTCCAGGTCACCAACAGCTGTGTCATCCGCCACACTGCAGAGCGGCTGCACTGTTCCATCAGCTCACGCTGCAGCTGTTAATCCGTCACACTGGCAGAGCGGTGCGCTGTTTCCAGGCTCACCACGCTGTGTATCCGTCACACTGCAGATGCTGCAGCGTCGTTCCAGGCTCACCTGCAGCTGTTCCAGGCTCACCTACAGCTGTGTATCCGTCACACTGCAGAGCGGCTGCAGCCGTTCCAGGCTCACCTGCAGCCGTTCCAGGCTCACCTACAGCTGTGTATCCGTCACACTGCAGAGCAGCTGCAGCCGTTCCAGGCTCACCAACAGCTGTGTATCTGTCACACTGCAGAGCGGCTGCAGCTGTTCCAGGCTCACCAACAGCTGTTCCAGGCTCACCTACAGCTGTGTATCCGTCACACTGTAGAGCGGCTGCAGCTGTTCCAGGCTCACCTGCAAGCTGTGTAAATCCGTCAACACTGCAGAGCAGCTGCAGCGTTCCAGGCTCACTGCAGCTGTTTCCAGGCTCACCTGCAGCTGTGTAAATCTGAACACTGAGAGCAAGCTGCAGACGTTCCAGGCTCACCTGCAGCTGTTGTATCTTGTCACACTGGTAAGAGCGGCTGCAGCTTGTTTCCAGCTCACCTGCAGCTGTTCCAGGCTCACCTACAGCTGTGGTATCCGTCCACACTGCAGAGCGGCTGCAGCTGTTTCCAGGCTCACCTTGCAGCCCGTTCCAGGCTCACCTGCAGCTGTGTATCCGTCACACTGTAGACGGCTGCCAGCTGTTCCAGAGGGCTCACCTGCAGCTTGTTCCAGGCTCACCTGCAGCTGTGTATCTGACACACTGCAGACAGCCTGCAGCGTTCCAGGCTCACCTGCCAGCTGTGTATCTGTCCACACTGTAGAGCGTGCTTGCAGCTGGTTCCAGGCCTCACCTCAGCGTTCCAGGCTCACCTGCAGCTGTGTTTGACACACTGTAGAGGCGGCTGCAGCTGTTCCAGGCTCACCTACAGCTGTTGTATCCGTCACACTGCAGAGCGGCTGCAGCTGTTCGCAAGGCTCACGCTGAGCTGTTCCAGGCTCCACCTGCAGCTGTGTATCTGACAACACTGTAAGAGCGGCTGCAGCTGTTCCAGCTCACCTACAGCTGTTGTTCTGTCACACTGTTAGAGCGGCTGCAGATGTTCCAGCTCACCTGGCAGCCGTTTTCCAGGCTCATCCGTATGCTGTGTATCTGCACACTGTAAGAGCGGCTGCAGCTGTTCCAGGCTCCACCTACAGCTGTGGTATCCGCCACACTGCAGAGCGGCTCAGCCTGTTCCAGGCTCACCTGCAGCTGTGTATTCGTCACACTGCAGAGCAGCTGCAGCCGTTCCCAGGCTCACCCTGCAGCTGTTCATATCTGGTCAAGACAAGTCCCAAAAGGCAAAAAGTAATTAAAAAATGACGTCATGTGTTTCTGCTGTATATTCAGCTGTGTATCCGTCACACTGCAGAGCGGCTGCAGCTGTTGCCAGGCTCACCAACAGCTGTGTATCCGCCACACTGCAGAGCGGCTGCAGCTGTTCCAGGCTCACCTGCAGCTGTGTATCCGTCACACTGCAAAGCGGCTGCAGCTGTTCCAGGCTCACCAACAGCTGTGTATCCGTCACACTGTAGAGCGGCTGCAGCTGTTCCAGGCTCACCTGCAGCTGTTCAGGGCTCACCTGCAGCTGTGTATCTGACACACTGGTAGAGCGGCTTGCAGCTGTTCAGGCTCACCTACAGTTGTGTATCCGTCACACTGCAAGAGCGGCTGCAGCTGTTTCCAGGCCTCCAACCTGCAGCTGTTTTCCAGGCTCACCTACAGCTGTGTATCCGTCACACTGTAGAGCGGCTGCAGCTGTTCCAGGCTCACCTACAGCTGTGAAGGTATCCGTCACACGGAGGAGGAGGAGGAGGAGGCGGCTCCGGCCTGGCTCTGGGCGCGGCGTCACGCTGGGCCAGGCCTGAGAGAGTGATGGAGACCGGCCTCGGCGGGTATATGGAGTGTACCCAACACTCCGGCAGAGGCGGCGCTACTGCCAGCAGCGGGGCAGGCAGGCACCGCTGGATCGACAGGCAGAGGCGGGGCAGGCACCGCTGGATCGAGAGGCAGAGACGACACGCGCTCTCGGGTCTTGGAAATCAATCAGCTCTCGGGTCTGGGGCATCAATGCAAAATATTTGCCGAAAAAAAAAACGCTGGAGGATTTTTAAAATTAACTCCATACTGACGCATGTAGCCTTCTCTGCGCAGCACATTTGATAAGATGAATATTTTGAAGCGAACACATCTAATCTTTGTAAATTTTGTGAACACCAAAACTAAGAAAGAAACTTCCCTTTTTATTTAACTATAGTTCCCAATCAGTACCATTTGAATATTATAAAACATATCATAATTCAAATGCTCACTCCTGATGAGCTTTTAAAAACGTCAGACGATCAAATATATAACTTGTTTTGTTACTTGTAGCATTGCATGCATCGGGCTTTCAGCTTTTCCCTTGATCCTTACAGTCGCATTGAGAAAACAAAGGAGAAAATCATGAAGAATGAATCAACTACACCTGGATGGGATGGACTAATCACATTAAATGCGAGGTTTCTGTGACCCCTGCCCTCCCGTTAGCGGTCGTCGCTGGGAGCGCCTCTATCTTCCCGGCTATATCACGGCGACCACGCAGTGTTTATTAGTAATGCCGCGCCCCACGGCCAATATCTGCGTCGAGTCAGCCCGCTGCACCGGACGGACGGAGAGGAGGGGCGGCCAGTCTGTCTCTCCCGGCGGAGACGGTCCCGAGCTATCGGAGAGACTTACTGTGTAGTGCAGGCTACCTCCAAGTTGTGTTACCAAGTAAAGCAGTCTGGCACGAAGAACGAACTCATCGATCGGGACGGGATTAAAACGAGAACAAGCCGGACAGGAACGGAACGGGAGACGAGCAAAGGGAAACATTAATGGGGCGGGATCGGAACCGGGCGGCAACGGGAAACGGTAACGGTAGGCGCGAACGGGAAACATGAGACGGGAAACAGGAGACGGGCGACGGGAGCCGGAAGACAGTCCTGGAAGGAGACATAAGACACAGGAGAGACAAAAGACCGAAGACTCAGGAGAGACACGCAGAAAACATGAGAGACAGGAGAGACAGAAGATACAGGAGAGAAAGAGAGATAGAAGTTTAGTAGAGATAGAAGAGACAGGACAGAGAGGAGAGACAGGAGAAGACAGGAGAAATAGGAGAGATAGGAAGAGACAGGAAAAGATAGCAAAGATAGGAGAGATAGGAGAAGATAGGAGAGATAGGAGAAGATAGGAGAGACAAGGAGAGATGAGGAGAGATAGAGAGCAGAGAGAGACAGGAGAGACAGGAGAGACAGGAGAGATAGGAGAGACAGGAGAGACAGGAGAGACAGGAGAGATAGGACTTAGGAGAGATAGGCGAGATAGGCGAGACAGGAGAGACAGGAAAGACAGGAAAGACAGGAAAGACAGGAGATACAGGAGAGACAGGAGAGATGGGATAGGAGAGATGGAACAGACTTTAGACTCTTGGAACGTCTGGTTCCATCCACGTCGAAAGTAAATGCCAAGTAGGAACAGGAGTGACAGAAGAACACAGGAGTGACAGGAGACACATGAGTGCAGAAGAACACAAGGATGTGACGGAGAACAACAGGGATGACCAAGGATGACACAAGGATCACAGAGACCACAAGGAGATTACAGGAGTGGACATGAGACACAGAGTTGACAGGAGAGACAGGAGTGACAGGAGAGACAGGAAAGACAGGAGAAATAGGAGATACAGGAGAGATAGGAGAGACAGGAGAGACAGGAAAGACAGGAAAGACAGGAGAGATAGGAGAGATAGGAGAGATAGGAAAGATATAAAAGATAGGAGAGATAGGAGAGATAGGAGAGATAGGAGAGATAGGAGAGATAGGAGAGATAGGAGAGAGATAGGAGAGATAGGAGAGATAGGAGAGACAGGAGAGACAGGAGAGAATAAGGAGAGACCAGAGAGACAGGAGAGAATATAACTTAGGAGAGATAGGAGAGATAGGCGAACAGGAGAGACCAGGAAAGAACAGGAAAAGACAGGAAGACAGAGAGATACCAGGAGAGACAGGAGAGGATGGATAGGGAGAGATGGAACAGACTTTAGGACATCTTGGACGTCGTGGTTCCATTCTCCAGGTCCTGAAGTAAAAATGCAAGTAACGGAACATTATTGTCTGTGGTTCCGTCAAAATTGTCGTGGCATGGCCTCGTACTGTTCGGTTTCGGCGAGGACGCATAGTGCGTGAGGCCCCACCGTGAGGAACCTTGGCGTAGTGGTTTGACAAGATGACTCACCTGGCTGGACTTTCACGTTTCCTGCCCTCGTCAAAAAATCAATGGTATCCTTATCGGCCTGTCTCACGTGCGTCATCAAGATCACGCGCTGACCTACTGCCACACTTGGTCAATGCCTTGGTCTGCTTCGCACGTCCGGTTACTGCGTGCCGTTTTATTGGTCAACGGGTCGGAGAAAAAATACACGCCTCAAAAAATCCCAGATATTTGCGATGCGCGGTTTGTCTCCGGCCGTCGCAAATTTGATCATATATCGACGTGCGTGAGGATACTTGGCTGGGCCTATCTGCCCGTCAGCTCTACCAACAGCACACTATTACATGTTGGCTTCCAAGATACGAGTTTACCGGCGAACCAACAAGCTCTTGCCTCTCAGATATTCAGGGCCAACCCTTCTCTTCGCTCCCCGTTCTACTCGTCAGGACACTGATCTATGCTCTTCCGCGCGTGAGGACTGGGGCGGTAAGGCGGCGCCTCCCTATACAGTATCGCGCAACTGTAACAACACTTTACCTTCTGAACTCCGAAACTCCGTCGCTCGCGTCTTTTTAAGCAGTACTGAACTGCAAACCATTTAGCTGAGAGTGAGCCTGGGGCTGAATGAATGTGTAGTTGTGCATGGATGTGGTGCTTTTAGTTTTGGCCTGTGTGCTTTTATGTTTTTGCCTGTGTGAAATGGCTGCTTATTTGAGTGCCTTTTAACATTGTCTCACCTTTTAATGTTATCGACTCGACACTCGGAATAGCCATTTTATGTTGGAGAGCGTTTTAAATGTCAATACATACATACATACATACATACATACATACAGATAGGCGAGATAGGCGAGACATGAGAGACAGAAGAGACAGGAAAGACAGGAAAGACAGGAAAGACAGGAAAGACAGGAAAGACAGGAGATACAGGAGAGACAGGAGAGACAGGATAGACAGGAGAGATAGGAGAGACAGGAGAGACAGGAGAGACAGGAGAGACAGGAGAGACAGGAGAGACAGGAAAGACAGGAGAGAAATAAGAGATAGGAGATATATTAGAGACAGGAGACACAGGAGTGACTGGAGACACATGAGTGACAGGAGACACAGGATACACAGGAGACACAATGACACAGGAGACACAGGAGACACAGAAGAGACAGGAGACACAGGTGACACAAGGACACGGGAGACACAGGATAGACAGGTGACACAGGAGACACAGGAGACACAGGAGACACAAGGACACCGGAGACTCAGCAGAGACATGTGACATAGGAGACACAGGATACACAGGAGACACAAGGACACCGGAGACACAGGAGAGACAGAAGATACAGGAGAGACAGGAGAGACAGGAGAGACAGGAGAGACAGAAGAGACAGGAAAGACAGGAGAGACAGGAGACACAGGAGACACAGGAAAGACAGGAGAGATATGAGAGACAGGAGACACAGGAGACAGGAGTGACAGGAGACACAGGAGTGACAGGATAGATATGAAATATAGGAGAGACAGGAGTGACAGGAGAGACAGGAGAGACAGGAGAGACAGGAGAGATAGGATAGACAGGAGATATAGGAGAGACAGGAGAGACAGGAGAGACATGAGAAACAGGAGAGACAGGAGAGACAGGAGAGACAGGAGATACAGGAGAGACAGGAGAGACAGGAGATACAGGAGAGGCAGGAAATACAGGAAAGACAGGATAGATATGAAATATAGGAGAGACAGGAGAGACAGGAGAGACAGGGAAGACAGGAGAGACGGGAGAGATGGGAGAGATGGGAGAGATAGGAGAGATAGGAGAGATGGGAGAGATAGGAGAGATAGGAGAGACAGGAGA
>VOPJ01006161.1:0-10670 GCA_014673585.1 Semibalanus balanoides
GTCGTTTTGCGGCTCTGGCTCGATGCCAACACGGTTAACTGGAATATTACATCAGAGTCATGCTTACGGATCTTGTCTTGTCTTGCCTTGTCTTGGATCTTGTCTTGCCCCCCCTCAGTGGTTTTCCCTTAAAATAGGCCCTGTCTGGTACTGTCTGGTATTGCCTGGTACTGTCTGTTGTACTGTGTGCTGGTATCGCCTTTAAAATAAATTAATAAAATCCAATTGAATATAAATATGTAAAACCTTTATTTCACAAACGTCTTCAGCTAGCATGTCGTCTTGGATGAGTACAGACGATACTACACAGATGATGCACAAGTTGACAGCAGACGATACTACACAGATGATGCACAGTTGACACAGACGATACCTACACAGATGATGCACAGTGACACAGAACACTAATACAACAGATGAATGCACAGTTGCACAGACGATAAATACACAGATGATGCACAGTGTGACACAAGACGATACTACACAGATGATGCACAGTTTGACACAGACGATACTACACAGATGATACACAGTTGACACAGACGATACTACACAGATGATGCACAGTTGACACAGACGATACTACACAGATGATGCACGGATGATACAAGTTAAAATCAATCTTTTCTTGGTGAGCTCATATACTGGTCTGGATCTGAGCTCACTATTGTTATATTACATCAATAAATATATACCAATAAAAAACAAGTTATATGCCAATACCAATAAAATAACAATTTCCATTGGCATTACCGCCACACAAGTCACATTGCTGACAATTTCCCATAACATTCAGAGGCTTATGGAAAAAACAAGCTTCTAATTTCTATATTATCATTTTTACGAAAATTTAAATAAAGATGGGATCAAATAAAGTTCCGTAAGTTTCCATTCTCTTCTTGATCGGGTAGGACGCGTAACTGCAAGGCTTTCCATTTTCGTAAAAAAATCATTATGTGCCGGCGTGATATCACCATGATAAACACAGGTTCGCTTGTGTTCGAGTCGCCAGAATTGTCTGAGAAAATGTTGCCATATAATCTGGCAGCGTGAAGGTTTTCTCTTCTTCCAGAAACTCCTTGCTGTGACGTCATTAATTCAAATATTAAAGCTTAATTTTTCACGAAATTATGAACATTATGCGAGAAACAAATGTCATAATCGTGTTCGGAAGCTATTATTCTATATTTTGCACCACAAGCGGCGTACATTTGACAACTTTCAGACATGTTGAAACATTCCCTTTAAGTCACCGATATAAAAAATACCAAATAAACAAATTGTGGGCAGTTACAGTCTAATTGAATCCTGTATGTTTGAAACCGATCGATCAAAACTGTGTGCTGTCGTAACACATGTGATCGCAAACTTTGTTGGAGTTGGGGTCGTGATCTGGTCTGGTGACCTGACCTGAGATAACCCGAGGTCAAAATTGTCACACAATGCGGGTCATTGATGCCCGAACATCTGCGCCAAATACGGCGGCGCTGCACCGCTATCCTCAAAAGCCTTAAAGGGGCGTCCACCCCCTCACCCGGCAAGGCGTGGGTAAACATGCGATCGCGCAACATTCTGTTTTTGACTTAAAGGGAGTGTGCCTACTCACATTGGTCATGTGAAGTTGTTGACGCTAGTCTGTAGAACAGAGTTTTCTGAATTTAGCCATATGCTTCATTTCCCCAGATTCACTTTAGTTGCTGAGATATTTCATAGTCGCCAAATCACATTCTGGGAAGAATTTAATTTCGATGGTCGCCAGAGAAGCTTTCCGCTCTAAGAAGCATTGCTCTAAATTACAACGCTAGGCATTATTGGTTAGCTCTGGCCAAATAGCAAAACACTCGTGAGCACTGATAACAGCTGCCGAACAGACCTTGATCACTGTAAACAAACCCAATAGCATTGCTCATAAGGGTCTTGTTTTATCGTCTTAAGTGGCGCAAATTATAGGTAATCTTTCGCTACTTCTGTTTATAGTGACGACATACGTTTATGAGTTTTGAACAAAGCAATGCATAAACAGAATATAAGTAAAATTCAACCTAAAAGGGGCCTCCAGAACGTGAATTTTATCGTAACCAATAATCAAACCATTGGCTTCTTAGCGTAAGAAAAACATATTTGACATTTCAAAAAGAGTAGGCACACTCCCTTTAATAAGAATGTATACCAATTTAAATTCATTCATGAGCATCACTCACTAAGTTTTGTTGTCCTAATTTCCACATTGCCAGGGCTATCTTCAACTGATTCGACGTGGACGTCTTAGGGTTTGTGGCATTGAGAAGTCAAACGAACAATAGCACAACAATTTATATGAAGCTTACATTACGGAGCTGCAATATTTCATTCGATCACGCATCGAAACTAAATTCACATTAAAAAACTTCAGCGCGCACACAATTTATTTTTAAACATAATTTGCCTTTGTAATTTTATTCCAGGTACGCGGTGAGCTGAAACCAACTGAGTCCCGGGCGTATCTGCATTTGCAGTGTGTCAAGACCAATGTGCAGACTGAGTGTGTCTGATTGGTTGTCTGATCCGTCACCGTCTCCGTCCCTGCCCACTGGACTGGCTCCTTCCCTCTGACGGGCAGCTGACCATATCGGGAGCCGACTGCCAGCTGAGACGGATCCAGGGGCCTGAGGGCCGCCCCAGGCACTGCCAGTCATCTGGCGGTGGCCAGGAGGGGCCGCATCCCATACAGGAGGGGCCAGCTGCCAGGAGACGGATCCAGAGGCCTGAGGGCCGCCCCAGACACTGCCCAGTCATCTGGCGGTGGCGCCCAATCTTACCAAGGTGCCGTGAATGCGCAAGTACGGCATGTCGTGAATGGAGTGCTCAGAATACTGCACTTATTTAACCACGGCATTTGGTTCGTCCTATTTTGTTATTGAAATAGCCTGATCGGTAGAGCGATAGGCTGATGATAGGAATGTCCCAGGTTCGGTCCCGGGTCCCAGAGGGTTTGCAGGCCGGCGCACCAATATGCCGTACTTACCCTTTCACTGCATTTGGTAAGACTGGGCTCTTGGTAAGATTGGACCCAGGAGGGGTATCCTTGGTGTCAAAGAGACGGATATATATATATATATATATATATATATATATATATATATATATATATATATAATATATAATACCGTTGGTACGCGAGACAGGGCCCGGCACCAGTTAACAAACGGCGGCAGACTGAGCTGTGGCGATTACAAACACTACAGAGCTGTCAGAGATTGCTGCTTGTGACATCGTCTCCTGCGCCATTCAGATTCAATTAGTCAATGAGTTAGGTCGTTTTTATGTTAATCGATCCGACCGAATCGAATATAAATATTTGAAAGTACAGGTACTTACATACTCAGCTGATCACCTCTAATTGTATTATTTTTGTTAATGCATTTAAATATTAGTGTAGCACGGGGGCAGTGTGTTTAAAATTAATATTTTGTAAATATCCTGTGCCATCCTTCACGTCTTCAGACAAAGCAATCATAACGTGCCGATCTTTAAATCACATCCAGTTGCATTTCTTACTGGAAGTAATTATTTATTCCACTTGATTGTACTAACTGTACTAGCTAATCAACTATTAGCCGCTTGAAAACAGTTATTGATTATCGGCAAGCACAGCACGACAGCCCAGCAGGCGCAGTTAGTGCGATATAAAGTTGGATTAAAAATGCCGCTTCATGGATAAACGTTGTATGTTAACCACATATTCATGTGGTATCCGAAGTCTTGTTTTACACTTCATTAAGAGATGCATTGAAATCCAAGCTCCCCTCTTGCATTTTCTAGTGAGACCAATTAAGATCTTGGATCCTTCATAGATTTGGATATATACCTTCTTGAATGTGGGACCCCTTTCTGGGATCCATCATGCAAATGTGCGCTTGTCAGTGGGAGCATAACTTGTAGGTGTAGACCAAGGTGTTCAGCAGGCACGTATCCAGGATTTCGTCCGGGGGCGCCTCAAAGGAAGGGGCGCCTCGGCGGCGCCCCTTCCCGAGCGTTGAAAGCCCCCCTAAAAAGTTAATATGGAAAACTCTACGGATTTCAGGTACTTTATTTTGTGATGCCCGTTTTTCTTCAAATTGTGATGAACTGGATTGGACCAGGACCTTCAGGGCCCTCAGAGAGGCCCATGAACAAGGCACGTAGCCAGGATTTCGTCCGGGGGCGGCGCCTAAAAAGGGTCTCTACCAGCAAGGGCGGATCCAGGGGGCAAAGGGGCCATGGCCCCCCAAAGGTCCTGAGAATATGTTTTGCCCCCCCCCAAACGGTCGGACGTACAGCTGTAAAAATTGTTTTTGCAACAGTCAAAATACAGCCATCCACAGTGATAAACTCCAAATTTGCGCCGCTTCGCGACATGACACAAAATACCAACTGTTTAATGTTATAGAATTTTGGAAAATGAAACTGAATGAATTAAGCGTCTGGCAGTGGCAAAAAAAACGTCTGGCAAGTCTTGGCGGTACCATATTTGCTAGCAAGGTCCACCCTATAATATGAATTTTCAATGGGTAAAATGTTAGCTAGTCTGCCGAATTCCGAAAAGTTACGCAAACTGCAGAGACGGAACATCCGGGCACCAGAAAATGCTGCTCCTACGGGTGTCAAGTTGCTAGGACCAAAAATACTATATGGGACCAGGCCAGGACCATCTCCCCAAGCCATTTCGTCCAGCACCTCCAGATTCCGCAGGGACCATTTATGGCGGAAGCCGATCTGGCCGCTCGCTGGTTTTCAAACCATCTTGCACGTTGGTTGATACCAATTGTATTTGCAAGTTCGGTGCAAATATGTCCCTCATATACTAAGTTATTAAGCATTACTGCCACCGGTCATCGTTATTATCCTATACGAAGAATTTATTTATTAAAACTACAATAATTTCCAATTATTTTGCATCAATACGAGATGATGCTAGCAGGCATAGGGGGTTATACTGAGTCCGTTCCAATGTTAAATTTCGTATTACCACGACTAAAATAAAACTTTTAGCGCGCTTCGCGGCGTCACAATCGGTCCGCACATCGGTCATAACGAAGCCATCGCACATCGTTTTCGGTTATGTAACGGTTTAATTGATGAATCACTTTTTTTGTATTCTCTATAATGCGACGCTATGTTTCTGGGTTTTATCAGGCAAACCCGTACAAATTTCGCGCCGCTTCGCGGCGCTAAATAACAAATGCCTAGTTCCTTTTTCGATATCCAAAGAAGTCGAAAAAATATACGAAATCGTGAGGCTGCAAAATAAAGCGGACCAAATCCGGGAAGAAATTCGAAATTGGGGGTAGGTAAGGTCCGCTAAAAACGGTTTCCCCCAAAAAAGGCCGGCTGGATCCGCCCTTGTCTACCAGGCACGTTGCCAGGATTTCGCCCAGCAGCGGGGGGGGGGGCGCCTCGAGAGGGGCCATTCCCAAACGTTGAAAGGGTCCACTCCCGAGCGTTGAAAGGGCCCAGTAGAACGGATGAAAAGGTCTGCTCCCTCCGTACTGGTGAGGTGCCCAATTGGCATGTTCATGGGCCCTTCTGACCCACCCAGGGGCCTTTTCGGTCTGGTCAAGGGCCCCTCTGACCTGCACAAGGGCCCTTTTAACTTTTCAAGGGCCCTCTGGTCTGGCTAGGGGCCTTCCAGCCTGCTCAGGGGCCCTTTCGACCTGGTAAGGAACTGCACTGGCTGGTTTGTCGCCCAACCGACATACTCAGGGACCTCTTCGACCTGCCCAAGGGTCCCTTCGACCTGCTCAGGGGCCCCTACGACCTGCCCAGGGTCCCTCTGTGCTGGCTAGAGGCCCATTCGACGTGTTCAGGGAGTTCTCTGACCCGCTCAGGGGCGCTTTTGGCTTGTCCAGGGCCCCTCTGACATGTACTGGGCTCTTTTAAACATCCAAGGGGCTCTCTGGACTTTCAGAGAGGGTCCTGGTGGCCCTTCAGGGCCTCGAAATGCTCTTAACTATCTAAATCCAACTCTTAAAGAGCCCATGATACCGCGCTTCATGCGTCTCGTCGGCTCTTTTCGGCGCGCTGCGCGCGTCGAAAAGGGCCCGCCAGGCCTCGAAAAGGGTTCGCCGGGCCTCCAGGGGGAGGAGGGCGCCTCCGCCGCCCCCCTTGGCTACGCGCCTGGCGCTCAGACCTCTGGCATCATTAAAAGCAATGCGCTGGACCAATGACAACCGTTACAGTGTGCCGGCTGCCGATCGCGCCCGGTGCTGTGGTTGGCGACTGTCTGTGTGTCTGTCTGTTGTCTGAAAATAACGTCGTAGCATTGGCAGATTCTGCCACCAACTTTTCGCACGTGACAGCCCATACCGACCGCCGCGTGGTCCTGATCAGCCGTCCCAAGCCGTGGTCCCCAGCAGCTGTCACAGCCGTGGTCCCCAGCAGCTGTCACAGCCGTGGTCCTCAGCAGCTGTCACAGCCGTGGTCCTCAGCAGCTGTCACAGAGCCGTGGTCTCAGCAGCTGCACAGCCGTGTCCCCAGCAGCTGCAGCAGCCCGGGCTGATAACCGGTGCTCGCCGCGTCCGACGGCGACTGGCGGCTTCGACAGCGCACCCCGGAATCCCCAGCTCGACAGCTCGGCCGGAGTAGCCGTCCCCGGCTCGACAGCTCGGCCGGAGGAGCCGTCCCCGGCTCGACAGCTCGGCCGGAGGACCGCCCGGCTTCGACAAGCTCGCGGAGGAGCCGTCCCCGGCTCGAAGCTCGGCCCGGAGGAGCCGTACCCCGGCTCGCCAGCTCGGACCCGGAGGAGCCGTCCCCGGCTCGACAGCTCGGCCGGAGGAGCCGTCCCCGGCTCGACAGCTCGGCCGGAGGAGCCGTCCGTGGCACGCCAGCTCCGAGTGGCCGCGCTATTTGTCTGGGCAGACAGTAGACCCACCGTCGATCCGCGGTAAAGCCAGAGGACAGGAGAGGGGAGAGGAGGCGCAGATCATCCGTCTCGTGATTAGCGCCACTCTAGGCACACGGGCAGAGCTATGAAAACAAGCCACGATCAAATGATAGCGCCGGACCGAAATGAAAACAACCCAGCTTTTCGCACAATCGCAAAGCGTTTGTATGCACGCTAGGCGAAATAATACAACAAATTAAGTACCATTCGAAACAGTCCGAAGATCACACTGCCACAGGTTCAAGAATATATCCGTACCTTCTGTGAGTTGTTTTGCGAGACATTAATTCTTAGGTTTTGGCAATGGTGCGGCAACGTTTCCCGTTTTTTGTTGTAACGGTGGCTCCTTATGTTTTCACCACTGCCTTCCAGCTTCAAGTGTGTTCAGCCCCGTCTCTGAGCTCCGAATGTCTGCGGGAGGGGGCGGGGGGGGAGTCTGTGCGACTCGGGCCGGGTGCATGCCGGCACGGTTTGCTGAACGCTCAGCCCATGGTGTAGCTCAGACAATCGCGCTGCCATGGCTGCTGACGATAGCGCAGGTTACGGTGTTTGCCGTCGGATCATATTCGTGTGTTTGATGAAGTCAGCGCGCGCTGTGCGTTCGTGGCAGTGTGTGTGCAGACCAATGCATCCATTCAGAGGCTGTGGTAGGTAGCGCGCTCGTGCGATTCATTGGGATGATGTGCTAACAGGGGCGAATCCAGGGAAGCCCCCCTTCAGAACGCCAGAAGGGCACCCCACGGGCTGTCCACTACAGGGCGCCTCTCAGACCACTTTGGCGCCCCTATCAGAGTTACAGAGCGCCCCTCAGACCACTCAGTGCCCCTTTGGCGGCCCTGGATTGTTGGAAGGCGCCCCTAAGCTGGCCTGCCGCCCCCTTCTAAAATCCTGAATCCGCCCTTGTGTGCTAATATGTAGGACTGTGACTAACTTTGGTCTGCCGATATATTTTCAAGGAGGCTCAGTTATTCCAGTTGCTATGGTATACATTATTATTTGCGTTTAAGGAAAGTATATTCACACCTGATTATTCACCTCCAGACCAGAGGCAATGCATTGCAACATGGGTTGTCGATTTATGGATCCCAGAAATACAACTACGTAAACGAAACATCCTCAGAAACCAACACATAAATAGAATCAAACGGGACATCAACTGTCAGGATTTGTGAATCAGCTTTCTAAATATTATGCCACGCTTGCATTATGTAGTAGGAATATGACGAGATGTTTACTTCGTTCCGGATCAAAAACCATGTCCCAGGACGGTTTTATGGTTGTTCGCCTGGGAAGGCTAAACATACTCCCGACAATCAAACGATTTCGTTGACTTTCTCGGCTATTCTAGGACCAGAATGGATTCATAGATGGTAGGCATCATATATTAGAAGGCCACCCTTAATGAACCATAAGTCGCGTACAAATAAGTATATTGCCTTTATAGTTCATAAGCCGATGTATGAGGCAAAAGTGTTCTTTTTAGCATTTCTACCAGAAGTAACTAAAAATAGCCCACGAAGTTGCGTTCCTGGAAGCCATTTCAGCCTTCAGCAGGTGACTATATCACGGCGTTTGAGCAGCGAGCAAGTGACGTCACCACCGATCACCTGTCAGATCGAAGCCCGATCCGAGGGTGATGCCCGACCAATCCGCTCCCATCGAGTCGTCAGCCGCTCACTGGCGAAGCGTGTCATCAATCATATGAGATCCCGGAGACGACCAGCGAGGTCCCATAGCGGTCACGCCCAGCACAGGTCAGCCTGCAGAGCCCTCTGTCCTGCGGGTGACCAGCGAGGTCCCATAGCGGTCACGCCCAGCACAGGTCAGCCTGCAGACCCCTCTGTCCTGCGGGTGACCAGCGAGGTCCCACAGCGGTCACGCCCAGCACAGGTCAGCCTGCAGAGCCCTCTGTCCTGCGGGTGACCAGACTGGTCCCACAGCGGTCACGCCCAGCACATATTGCTGTAAGCCACTGACGGGACACGTCAACATGTCATCGTGTCTTCGCGTCATGCATCACCACGTCATCATATGTCCGGGTTTAAGATGAACCTGCACACACATTTTGATCGACGTACGAGGCATGATAGTGATCTGCGCCGTTTCACCGGTAGTTGAATGTCCCTGCCATGGCAACCTGATGAATAGAGGCCCTGATTGATCTGTCGTCATAGAACGTCCCTGCCGTGCTATGGGTGCTGACGACAGATCGAGCAGGGCCAGAATCAGACGTGGAATTCGGGGGCTGTTTCCAAATACAACTTATACTTGTGTTTGACTTGCAAACGAGTCTGGTGCGGTAAAAACGGAATGTTCCTTTCAGAGACATCCTTCAGAGAACGGCCATCTGACAGCAGGCCAGCCAGTCTGACTGGCCCGGCCCGTCCCACAGCCCCAGTCCTGCTGAGAGAGTGGCCCGACTGAGAGGCAGTCTGTGGTCATCTGACACCAGGCCAGCCAGTCTGACCGGCCCGGCCCGTCCCACAGCCCCAGTCCTGCTGAGAGAGTGGCCCGACTGAGGAGGCAGTCTGTGGCCATCTGACACCAGGCCAGCCAGTCTGATCCGCCCCGGCCCGTCCCACAGCCCCAGTCCTGCTGAGAGAGTGGCCCGACTTAGAGGCAGTCTGTGGCCTGCTGACACCAGGCCAGCCAGTCTGACCGCCCCGGCCCGTCCCACAGCCCCAGTCCTGCTGAGAGAGTGGCCCGACTGAGAGCAGTGTGGTCATTCTGACAGCAGGCCAAGCCAGTCTGACCGCCCCGCCACCGTCCCAGCCCCAGTCTGCTGAGAAGTGGCCCGACTGAGAGGCAGCTGTGGTCACTGACACCAGGCCAGCCAATTGACCGGCCGTGCCCGTCCCACAAGCCCCAAGTCTGCTGAGAGAGTGGCCCGACGAGAGGCAGTCGTGGTCATATCTACACCAGGCCAGCCAGTCTGCCGGCCCGGCCGTTCCACAGCCCCGTCCTGCTGAAGAGTGCCGACTGAGAGCCAGATCGGGCCATCGACCACAAAGGCAGCCGTCTGACCGCCCGACCCGTCCCACAGCCCGTCCTGGCTGAGAGTGGCCGGACTGAGAGGCAGTCTGTTGGCTGCTGACAGCAAGAGCCGGCCGGGGGGCCCAGCGCCGGTCTCAGCACCACCGTGCACTGTTACGAGGGCACGTGTGCCGAGCTAGCGGTCAAGTGGCGATTTATGGCCGTCTGGACAGCCCGACACGCCGCCAGACTCGCCGCAAGCGATTAGTGGCCGCGACCCGGGGCAAGCCGGAACGGCGCGATCTGCTGCGGCGTCTTCATTGTCTGACCGGCTGTGTATAACAAACAGTGGGTGGCTAATCTACGGCGATGGAGTGACTGCTCCACTGAGTTGGAGTAGGGTTTCATCGGGACAAAGCCTAGTCAGGTGTATAAGTTACAGGCAATATTACAACTCAGACAGTTTCAAAACTGCCAGGCTCAATTCAATTTATACCTACTGTAGGAATAATAACAGACGTTTAATTAAAATTTGCACTCTACTCTAGCTTGCATAAAGCAAACTGACCTTACGTATTTTAAAGATAAGATGAACAATTTGGTTTTAGTTTGGGAACTGTGTAGTATGTATAGATACAGTTTTCTGCAATAATACAATTCACAGTTGCATTCTTAGATGGAAAGCTTACGATGCGCTTACCTATACATATTGTCAAGGAAATGAGACGGGAGTAAAGGACTGTGCTAAATAAACTAGCCGTACCTACCAGCGCTTTGGTATTTCTTAATGTACCTG
>VOPJ01006162.1:0-10671 GCA_014673585.1 Semibalanus balanoides
CCAAGGGGGGGGGGGTCATGACCCCCGTGACCCCCCCTTGGATCCGCCACTGAATTGTTCTCTGATGTTAACGCATGGTTTTGTGAGTCGCTGAGATAGTGGGAGGGGGCACTCCTGGTCACCTGCTCTTGGGTGGCGGTTAGAAAAAAATGGGTAAGATGATAAAAGCTGTTACGCACATGTTGCCCCCACGATGTTAACCTGGATCCGCCTATGTGAAATATATGCTATTTAACAAATTACAACAAAGAAGACCACATGTGACGTTCATATCGTCTAAAACAATCACGAACAGTGCATATTTGTGATAAGAAAATTCCTCCATTTTACATCCCCTGAATACGCCTATGATTTTAGATTTTAGTACTTGTCCTGAAAGCTCAGTGTACTGGAAGCTCAAAAAAGTTTTGGTCATGAAAATCGGTCGAACCACATTGCCACAATGGCTTTTCAAAAAAGCATCCCAAATTATGTATTTTTTCCCCCTGGCCCCCCATTTTTAAACTAAAAATAACTTTTTGGGCCAAAAAGATTTTTTTATACATTTATTCAATCACATTTTTCAAACCACATCCACAACAACATTGTTTCAAAACACCCCCGCGACTGTACGGGCGGCAGCCGCCGACAGCTGAGCGCGCGCCCGACCGGCCGACAACGCAAGCGGCCCCCGCACGCGCCCGCCTCGGGTTTCCCGCGGCCAAAAAGAACGGTGCATCGGAATGGAGTTCGCCCATCGAAATTTCGACAGAAGCGGTCTCGAGATCTCTGGAGAGGGCAGAATCTGCCCACGCACGTTAACGTAATTCTAGCCGCCCGCAAGGATAGAGTTAACCGCCAATTTTGTTTTTCTTGTGTAACTGAATTTGCTTTATATGTTGCTTTAAAAGAATTATGGCTATGTTTCTTAACATAAAATATAAAGGATTGTCGTTTTAAAATGTCAAATGAAAAGGCTGTATCTGCGTTTTTTTTGGGTCAAAACAGCTGTTACAAACTCACAATTTTGAATAGGTACGTTTTTTTTTCAAAAAATATTATTGCCTTATACTCAGAATGGACCACCTCATCTTTTCCGCACCCCCCGTTTCTAAATTTCTAACTTTAGGTTTTTACGACTCACCCTACGCTCTGACAGCGTGGCATACTCAGCTGACTGCGTAGTGTTAAAGGCCATAGACACAAAAAATAGTACGTTTTCCCCGTTAAATGAAGTTCAGCTTAGCATTGAGAGCATGGGTGGAGTTTTTCAGAAAAAGTTGGTGGGGCAATATGTCATATTGGCTGGCTGTTTGGCATGGTTGAGGCCAAACATGACAATTTGAACGCTAGGAAACCTTAAAATCTGACAAAAGTTGGTGGGGCAAAACACAAATTTGGTAGGGCAGTTGCCCCACCATTTGAATGGGAAACTCCACTCGTGATTGAGAGGCCACTAAATAGATCAGACAATTTTGTCCCCATTTTTCAGAGGTTTTAACCACGCTGCTTCGTAATTCGTGTTAGAGTGATAATCATCTCATACCTCATAATTGTCAGTAACTTCCCTGGAAGCATGACGTAGAGACTTAATTGCCTTTTTGTATTTAACTGAGTTATATTCACTGGCAGATCCAGGGGGTGGCATCAGGGACAAATGCCCCCCAAACCACCTGAAATCGGCGCAAATTTACACATTTCCTGATGTAGAAGGAGATCTACGCAACTTTTACTAAGGAAAGTTTATTTTAAAACGTCTATAGCAATGCATAAGGGAGCGAAGTCCGATTAGTTTTTTGAATTTTGATGATATTTTCCGGGGTGATGCCCCCCATGGTGCCAAAAAATAAATCCTAGATCCGCCAATGGTTATATTTTAAGTAAATTGCACGAGAAAAACAACTATAGAATTAACAAATCAACAGTGAAGCCTGATATGACGTCATTTAAAGACACAGTAACCGGCTGCAAATTAAAACGCTATGTGAGGAAATATTGTGTGACAAGTGTGCCAAGGTGCATTAAAACTTAAATAACAGATCAGAGGGTATGTTTCCCACGAAGCCACAAATATAGAACACAATTATCCAACAATCTGCAGCCTTAATCCCTATTCCCTGCGGGGGTCAGATTCTGCCCCCCCCCCCGGTAGTTTTTCTCCCGCCGCTTCTGAACCATTACGTTTATCGTCTTGAAACTTTCGGAATTTCCCTAAATATGAATGACGCGTGTTCTGTCAAAATTTTGAAAAATCGGTCCAGCAGAGGCGGCTCCAGGGTCATGTTTTTGGGAGGCCGTTACGAATGCGGTTGTGCGGCGCATGCTTCCTTCGTAGTTTGCGGTGGAATAAAAGCGTCATAAACTAAGTCACTGCTATATACATCATACATAATTGGATTATACCTACATATTTTGGGGCAGAGGCGCACTCAGGTATATAAAATGGGAGGCGATACCCTTCGTCAATTTAGGTCCAACTTCAAATAAGCAAGATGATAAAAGGCGTTCCGCACATGGTGCTCCTACGTTGTTTACCTGAATCCGCCTATGCACAATATGTTAAATTTAACAAATTACAGCAAAAATCACACATGTGACGTTCCCACGTTCCAAACACTCACGAACAGCAAACATTTGTATCCAAAAATCCCCCATTTTTTCCCCTGAGAACGCCTATGATTTTTTTTTTACCTTTTCATACATTAAAGACCATGACATTGAAAGCTCAATAACATTTTTTGCATGAAAATCGGTCGAACCACATGGCCACAATGACCTTTCAAAAACACAAAAAATCGTATTTTTACCCCCTGGCCCCCATTTTTGAACAAAAAAACAATTTCGGGATCCAAAAAGAAAGATTTTGTCACGACGAATCGAATGGTGTCCGTCCCATATAAATCGGCCGTACAATTTCGGGATCCAAAAAGAAAGATTTTGTCACGACGAATCGAATGGTGTCTGTCCCATATAAATCGGCAGTGCGGTTCGAGATCTCTGGGGGGCAGAATCTCCCCCCACGCAGGTTATAATTCTGGCTGCCCGCAGGGAATAGGCTTAAACTTTGCACTCAAACCGAGATCGAAACTTGCGCGTCGCGATTGTTTATCAGTTTCGGGCACCGACATCCATTACTACCTAGACCGCCAACCGCCAGCTGGCGGCCGTGCCGACACTGGTACAGGCTACAAGACTACTGGGGGGGCAAAACAGCGCCATAGGACTAATGTAAAAATTTCAAATTTTAATATAAATGACAAATATTTGTTTGGGATCAATCTAGAATCTCCAGCGAATAATATGATACTACTTTACACTATATTTATTACGCGCAGCTCAGTCCCAGGGCCCGTTAAAGTTTGTCATTTATACATTAGCTCCTATGGGCGCTCGCGATTTTTCTGGGCCCCCAGCAGCTGGCAGCAGTGGTGGGAACGGGCCGCCCGGCGGTAATGCGGCGCGGGAGTCGGCGGTCTAGGTAGTAATGGATCACGTAATGGATGTCAGTGGTTTCGGGTAAAAAGTAAGTCAGTTTTCTGAGTCGTCTGCACGTGACTTTTCTGACGCCAGCGGCCGCAGAAAAAAACACAAGCAAAGATGCGCCCGTCACGAGCGCAACAGACGTCGCACGTGCAACACATGCACACTGCACACACGACACATTGATCAGCCGGCCAGAGTCCGTTACCAAATTTCGCGTGTATCGCTCCGTTAGTTACGCCAGTGCGGCCCCCGGGAAACCGTGATACCGACGGCGACGACGGTGGAGGGATTCCATGTTTTATATAGTGGATATGGGTAAATGCTACGAAATATCGCCTTTGGTGTTGTTTTATGTGTCCGAAAAAGTATTTTTTCACGATTTTTTCTCCAAAAAAATTATCGAATAATATAAAAAAGTGTTTTTGTTTCCAAAAAGTGTATTGTTAAACCTTGAATACCAAATCAAGGTGACCGGTCCAGATCCGGTCAGAAAAAAATGGGATACCTTTTTGCCACAAAAAGATGTGCGTCCTCTTCCCTCAGGGAGAGAGTCTGTATCCGCCAGTGCAATCGCTAGGCCTTTAATTGTAGCATGTACATAATCGCTTTTAACCCTATTTCCTGTGGTGTGAGAGGGAGATTCTGCTGACGAGGGTAAAACGTACGCTCACTAAAGACGTATACACCTGTTTTGACTGATGGTATTAGGACAGAGTGTAGGTTTATAGGTTTTATGGTCTGATTCTAGGGTGCTGTTAGTGGTGAAGGCATTTTTTCGTTGGGACCTTGGTATGCATTAAAAGTTTTCACGCAAACCTAGAAAACACCTTACCATGTATTATGTAATTTAACTAGTTAAGAGTGCCTAAACACGTTGCAGCGGTCGTTGTAGGCTGGTGATAATACTGCTCTTTATTTTCGTCAGACACTAATAAACGCTGCCCGGCACTGGCTGCTTCGCTGAGCTGGCAGTGAAGTGTGATGATCAGCCGGATATTGGAAGCGTTCTTAGATCTCAGACGATCACATACAGCGGAACGGAAATGAGCAGAACAGACGCACATATCAAGTGATTTACTGAACTAAGAAACGTAACAATATATACATATTCTATCAGAAAGCAACAATACGAACGCCTTTCGCAATAAGATATGATAAAGATGAATTGGCAGACATGGCATCATTTCCGGCGCTACGTGACATAAGAATGGCGGTATTGCGACGATTTTTTCACCTGATCTCTGCTCTTAGATTATGAGCTATAGGTATTGGCTGGCCTTCAATGTCCCAGCATTCCTACTCCGTTTCCGTCTCTGTCTGGCTACATGACATTCGCAGCTGCCAAACTAAAGCAGCTGCTCGTTACGAGCGACCCGACCCAACCCAACCCAACCCAACCCAACCCAACCCAACCCAACCCAACCCAACCCAACCACCCGACCCGACCCGACCCGACCAACCCCGACAACCCGACCCAAACCCGACCCAACCGACCCAAACCGACCCAACCCGACCCAACCCGACCCAACCCGACCCAACCCGACCCAACCCGACCCGTGGCGACGCTATTGAGAAGCTAATATCTTTGCAACCGAACGTCCGATTGACAAACAGGATTCTTTGCTTAGTAGCCCCATCCAACCAATCCTGTTTTTTACCAGTGCCGACTCATGTGGGTGACTACCGCTGGGCGTGGCGCGTGCCGCGTGAGGAGTGTTGAAAGGTGTTTTGTCGCCAAAATTCCGCAACGGCTGGGCTGAATGTGTTCGAATTTGGTGTGTGGTTAGGGACCCCTCAGCCGCCACTTTTCCACAAGTCAATGGTAGGGTGCCTTTGCACGTGCGCACGTGCACACCGCTCTTATATATCTCAGGAACGGCTGAGCCAATTGCGTTCAAATTTGGTGTGTGGTTAGGGACCTCTCAGCCGCCAATTTTCAACAAGTCAGGGATGGGTGTCTCTGCACGTGCGCATTTTTTTTTGTATCTCAGAAACTACTTACGTAGACGCGATGAATGCGTATTTCGTAGGTGCGGGGGTCCAAACCGCGCGTCAGGTAGACTCGTCAGGCCCCGAATTGCCCGTGCTCTACCCAGAGTCACGGACCGCGACGTTTTCAGTGCAACCGGTTTTACTCACCGAACAGTTATTCACATGTTGCCCAGATGAATTCGGTAGCCCGGCGTGTGGGCGCGGATCGGATCTCTGTAGCGATTTTTAAAGATTGTCTGCCCAGTGTTTACCATGTTATCACCCATATCGTTACTAACTCCAGGTTGACGCTCTCACACTGTCCCCGATCATGGAAACTGACCATCATACACCTGATCCAAAAAACTCCCAAATCTTACCGACAACGTACCAACCTAGTCGCCCAATCCGCATTCTTCCTTAACCATCGCTAAAATTCACAGAGAGGTTGTGTACGAACAATTATTCCACTATTCACCCACATTCACCTCTTTCTCACCCTGCCAACACGGTTTCAGAAAAAAACCATCGACTGAGTCAGCCCTGATACTGATGACCGCATAGGATGCCTCGGAGGAATGCGACAGGACGGCAATAGCGCTGCTATGCATGCTCGATTTATCCAAATGTTGACACCACCCCCACGGACCGGCTGCTGACCAAACTTGCAGCAGTACTGCACGACATCAGCGTTTCGAAAGTACCTGTGTGACCACTATCAGCGGGTGTCGGGGTCGGCCTGTACCGACGGCCGTGAGCGCACTGTCGCGGCCCGATGCTGAAGTCCCATTGGGGTCTACCAGGATTCCCGCCCTGGGTCCACTCCTTGTTCAACATCTACGCCACCGATATCCCTGTTCTTGACCGATGACAACTCCCATGACCGATGGTCTGTTACAATACGCAGGACGACACCCAGCTGGCGGTATTCGGGTACCCCTGACGTAGCTGCAGCGGTAAACAATCTCCAGCAGGATCTATCCTCTGTGTCTCTGTGGCTCTGTAAAAACGGACTTAATAGAGCTTAGCGCTTGTGCGAGGAACATAGTTGTCAAAATTAATAGACGGAATACCATGACCTTTTCCTCGAAGATATTAGAAAATCAAAGCTATCAAAATTAAGTTATTTATTTCAAATATTTCGGCCACAGGCCTTTATCAAACAGTAAACATTTCCGAATTACGACGCTTTTTCTAGCTGCCTTCTTAACAAAATTATGCTTCACAATCGTGACAAATATTTTGATCGCACCACCTACAAAATATCTTCCATTGCATACCATTTCACAAGAATAGCACCCTACAGATTTTCAAACTCGAGCATGATATTGCCATACCTATAACTATTGTTGTGAGATAATGATATCAACTACGCGATGGACAGCAACGCACCGCGGTCCATTACCACATATCATGTCTTCTACTATACACGCCCATCACATATAATATACATCTGTACATATCCATCACCAACCCACCCCCCCCAAAAAATTTATTAAAAAAACATATAAAGGTTGATTATACAATTTACATATAATACAACATATTCCATACATACATACACCATACATATATAAATGCCACATGCATCATACATGCATACATGTACAGTCGACCATTAGCATCCTCTCCTCTTGAGCCTTCACAAAAAACTCATTCAATTTCACGTTCTTGTGGTACACGAAGGCCTGACTCAAGGGGACTTGTGGTAACGTATACCTAGGTAGGCTACCACATGGTCCCCCGCATCAGTCCCTCGTTGCACACAGAAGTGAAACTAGATGAGCTAAAGAAACCAAAAAAGGAAGGTAAATAAAATACAAACATATACGCATTTTTTTATAATTACGCAAGAACAATTATATTATACATTTATATGTAAGGCTTATCTTAATCTACAAACTATAAGATAGCCCACGAGGAGACGTTACTGTTTTAGCTGGAGGACGATGATTTTTCCTTATCAGTAATGATTCGGCTATTTTTCGATCCGGATGGTCTTTGGCATTTATATATGACTTTAATTTTCAGGGGAACTTGGAACCATCTGTAAGATTGGCGTGATTCTCTCTTAAAATGACGCCCATTGGTGGTCTTGGGAGTTTCATTGCGCATGTCACGTTAACGTGCTCGTTGAACCTCAGACGGCAATGGTCGTCTTTGGTTTCTTCCCGATGTAAAACACCTTCCTGACTATCCCTCTACAGATCTGACACCTTAATTTCATAGACCACATTCTTCTGTGTGCAATCCCCAGTAAATCCCGTCTTACATGTATGCTTCTTTAGACCCCTGGGCATTGGGCTTGCAAAGAGAAGACCTTACCTAACTTAGTTTTTAGGTTTTTCTTTATTCTTGCCATGCCCACCTTGATGTCCAGGACCCGACTTTTTGACCTTGCTCTCTTAAATTTGCACAAGAGCGCTCATCAACGTAAGGCCAAACATAAAAATCCATCAGATTGTAAAGTTTTACGTTTACGTGCTCGGTCGGTGCTGTCCTCTGCCTTCGTGCCTCCCCTAGAAGCTAGAAAGAACGTGTTTGCGGATATCCATTTCTAAAAGTAAAGCCCAAAATCTTCCCTATGCTTAAGTTCGCCTTGCTAGCACTTGAAGAGTTTTTTAACGCACGACAAAATTGACTTCTAGCCATGTTATGTTTAGTCAGTGTCGGATGCGCTGAATGATAATGAAGTATGATGCCAGAATTCGTTGGTTTGATGTACAGTTCAGTTTCTATCTTTGTACAATCGTCAAGTGTCTCCGATGGTGACTAGCCGGTGTCCAAAGAAAGGGTACCCCGGAGCCCCCTCCCGAATGTTCTATTGTAAATTTTACCCAAGTTTTTTTTGGGTTCATTTGCCCCCACTGTATTCATGTAATCAAGAAACTCTAGCAAAGACTGCTCCCCGTGTGTCCAAAAGTCCTGGCGTAGTTCGTCGATTGTATCTCACTAAAGAATTTTGGGTTTCTGCGAGATATTCTCCAGAGTTTCTGTCGTTCCAATCTAATCTAAAAAAGAGTTATGGCTAATCGGAGGTGCGCAGGGTTGCCCAATTGGCGATCCCAAGTTTCTGGCGATAGTGTGTTGATTTGAAACTAAAAAAACGTTTTCATTCAGACATTGGTCCAGGAGAATTCTCACGTCAATCTGGTGTTAGGACCGAATGAGTCCACTTCCTGAGATTGCGTTCTTAGGTTTTTCGATCACTGCGTCTATCGCCTTCTGCTACCGGAATGCTTACCATACAGGTTCACTCGTCTATGCTAAAAAAGATCGCTCCTTCGGGATACCTACCTTTCTGTATGAAGAGTGGATTCTGCTTTAAAAAATCCTGATGTTCCACAAGTTGGTTTGATACAAATTCATAAAGCTTGCTTTAAAATGCGCTCCAGGAGGCACGACGTCTTTTTCGTTGGTCCATCACATCCAGGATCACTGGTCTAAAGAGAATATGGCTTATGATCTTAGGCAGACCGTAAAAACCGGTGTACGGCTATTTGATTTGGAGTTAGTTCCCTAATAGTTCTTTCCGCGCAACTTGCTTTAGACACCGATTTAAATACACGCTTTAGTTTTGGCGTTCGACCTTTGGAACGGATTTTTTATCCAGTTTTTCATAGTTAATCAGGATCCCCTAAAAATGTCCTTGAGCTTGTCTAAATACGTTACTTTTGTCCATTGAAACAACCCCTTACATTTGTCACTTTGTTTATAACTACCTCACGTTTTTTTTCTGTAAAGTCCTGAGAAATTTGCGTTCATCGTCCGATTACATTTTGTTATTACAATATTGTGGTTTTGTACGTTTTTAACAATCTCTCCTTTCAGCTTTTTTCAAACTCAATTCCACGTTAACATGAACTGGGAGGGGGAACTTTTTGTCCCAGTATCGGCAAAACCTAAACGCAAACCCGATTGGCAGAGGCCTGCTGCAGCTGTAGTAGTCGACTTCGACGCCTCGACGCTCCTTCCGGTTCGACGTCCGCTACTCGGTCGCAGTCGCCGAGGTCCTGGCCCACGTCCTCGAACGTTCCATTGCGGTGGGTGTCCCGTCCCTGCCGACGTTCCATCGTTCCCGGCAGCTCCAGTCGCCGGCGCTCCCAGAGCCGATGGTCCAGCGTCTGGAGCGCATTTTAAAGGAGCTGCCGGCAGCTTGTATGCCGGCAAAATTGTATCAAATGGGTCAATATCTAACGGCCGTGACCCTATCCTCAATTTTGTCTTTTGACCTTGGAAGTCAAAATCGAGGTCAAACGACAAAAAAACGACCGGCTACAGAATAACGTCCCGAATTTATTGTCGAATCCTTTCCAAAACGATCACAAATGATAGCCTGGGTCAATATCTAACGTCCGTGACCCTAACCTAAATTTCGACCTTTGACCTTGGATGTCAAAATCAAAGTCAAACGATAGGGTAGAGCAAAACACACAAAAAATTATTGTCGGATCCTTTCATATATGTTCTCAAATGATAGCCAGGTTTCATATCTAACGTCCGTGACCCTAACCTAAATTCTGACCTTTGACCTTGGAGGTCAAAATCGAGGTCAAACGACGGGGTACAGCATAACGTCCCGAAATTATTGTTGGATCCTTTTCCAAAATTGCCACAAATGAAAGCAAGGGTCAATATCCATGATCCATGATCCTAACCTCAATTTGTCTTTGACCTTAAAGGTCAAAATCGAGGTAAACCACAAAAAAAAGATCGGGTACAGCATAACGTTCCGAATGTACTGTCGAATCATTTCCAAAATGGTCTCACATGATAGCCAGGGTCAATATAAAACGTACGTGACCCTTACCTCAATTTTGGCCTTTTGACCCTTGGAGGTCAAAATCGAAGGTCAAACGTCCAAAAAACGACCGGGTACAGCATAACGTCCCGAATTTACTTGTCGAATCGTTTCTCAAAATGGTCTCAAATGATAGCCAGGGTCAATATCTAACGTCCGTGACCCTTAACCTTGAGTTCTGACTTTTTGACCTTGGAGGTCAAAAATCGATGTCAAACGACAAAAAAAGGACCGGGTTACAGCATAACGTCCCGAATTTATAGTCAGGATTCCCTTTTCCAAAATGATCTTATGTGATAAGCCAGGGTCAATATCCTAACGTCCGTGACATAGGCGTAGGAACCTATACTTTTGGGGTTGTAGCTACAACCCCAACTTCAAAAAATGCAACCCCAATAATGAAAGTGCAACCCCAACTTTCGAAAAGGAACAAAAGT
>VOPJ01006163.1:0-10761 GCA_014673585.1 Semibalanus balanoides
GATGATGTGTTGGCGATCGTCCACCGCGTGATTATTGAGCTCATTAAACCATGAGCCGTGCGAGAAAAAAAAATCGAGCCAAAATGGTGAAATAATTTAATAATATGCTTAACGCATGCCAAGTTTGAAATCAGCGTTACAAAAAGACCTAAAAACTGCCAAATTCCCGAAAGGTCACGTCAGGTTATCTGAGGTCAGTGACCTCGGTTTCTCTGTGGAAGAGCATAACCCCAGTGGAACATATCATTATGTAAAAGGACTCCCAGATGTGAAATCAACGTCACAAAATGTGTAAGAAAACAGCCAGAAGCCAAAAAGTCATCTGAAGTCAAGTGACCTCGGTTGACCTCAGAAAAAGTCAATCGAGGTCACAGTCTTAGCGGAAGCCACAACTGTCACCTGGAAGCACATTTTCATATGATCCTGATCAAACACTCGGAAACTGCACATGTAACAAGAATTGATACTACGAGACGCCAGTTGCGCCTGGCATGACCTTGAGAAACTGATCATAGGTCACAGTCATCAAGTTGGAAGTTCACCATTTTCAGAGTATGTGTCAAATTGCTCAAAAGTAGGGTACTGAAAGTTGCAATTTCGTGACCGGTTGATCATAACTATTGTCATTTATTTCGGAAAAAAACCGAGGGTGGCATCTCGCCCCCTCCTACGCGAGCGAGGGTAATATAGTTTTATGAATGAGTGGCGATTAATGATTCAGTTTATGAAACGAGGTCAGCCGATAGGCGAGTCTAAACTGAATCTTTAATGCCACGAGTGCATAAAACGATTTAGTGCATGGCCGAAGACTGACTGTTTATAGCACAAGTACATATTTTTCAAGAGTTCAAAATGCAGGGTCATTTACCTGAGGCTTAGCAGTGTATAATCACTTTTTGAGAGTGTGTTAACACTCCAGTTAATACACCGCTACAGTTAAGCACGTGGTCAATGGGAAATCAGTATTCGGCCATGCACTAAACAGATTTTACCATGTTAATCTACGTGCTCTGTTTTGTTTTTATGTGTGTAGATGATTGTAAGGGTCCGCGATTCTGTCGCTGAATGTTAATGTTAATATTTCGCTGTCTTCACACACGATTCCAAACAGGCACGTAGCCAAAATTTCGTCCAGGGGGGGCGCCTCAAAAGGGCCCTTCCCGAGCGATGAAAGGCCCCCCCCCCCCAAAAAAAAAGCGGGATATGAAAAACTCTACGGATTTCGGCCACTTTATTTTGTGATTTTGAATTACTATTTAAAAAATCAACTTTTGAGATAAATTAGACCAGGACCGTAGGACCCTCAAAGAGACCCATGAAACAGGCACGCTAGCCCGGATTTCGTGGGCGCCTCAAAAGGCGTCTGTAAGCATGCACATAGCCAGGATTTCGCCCGCGGGGGGCGCCTGAGATCGACTTCATTCCCGCAGCGTTGAAAGCAGCCAGTATCTTCCGGGGTCGGCGCCTCAAAAGGGTCTCTACCAAGCACGTAGCCAGGATTTCCCCCAGGGAGGGGGGCTCGAGAGGGGCTATTCCCCCGCGTTGAAAGGGCCAGTAGAACGGATAAAAAGGTCTACTCCCTCCGTACTCGTGAGGAGCCAATTTGGCATTTTCATGGGCCTTCTGACCCACCCAGAGTCCTTTCTGTCTGTTCAGGGGACCCTCTGACCTGCACAGGGCCCCTTTCAACTTATCAGGGGCCTTTTGGTCTGCCTACAGGGTCTCTGTCCAGCCTGCTCAGGGCCCTTCGACCTAGTAAGGAATTTGCTCTGGCTGCTTTTCGTCCTAACGACATGCTCAGGGCCCCGACCCCTCAGAGGTCCCTCCCGACCTGCCCAGGGGCCCGCTTCACCTTCCCAGGGGCCCTCTGTTTGCCTGGCTAGGGGCTCATTCGATTTTTCAGGAGGCCCTCTAAAGCCGCTCAGGTTCCCTTTCGACCGTTGCCCAGGGGCCCTAGAGCCTTCTCAGGCGCCTTGTGCTGGCAGGGGCCCATTCGACGTGTTCAGGGACCCTTTCTGGACTCGATCAGGGGCCCTTTTGACCTTCTCCCTCACTGCCCTTCCGACCTTGTCCAGGGGCCGATTACGACCTGCCAGGGGGTCCCTTTCGACTTTCCCAGGCGCCCCTGTGTGGCTAGGGGCCCATTTCAATGTTCAAGGGCATCTGACCGCTCAGGGGCCCTTTTCGACCTGCCCAGGAAGCCCCTTCGAACTTCCCAGAGGCCCTCTGTGCTGGCTCAGGGCCCATTCCACGTGTTCAGGGGGGCCCTTTGACCCTGCTCAGGGCCCCTTTTAGCTTGCCAGGGGCCCCTCTGACATGAGCTCTTGTGAACGTCCTAGGGCCCTTTGGTCTTTTCAGAGAGGGCCCTGATGGCCCTAGGAGAACCTCCGAAATGCTCTTAAACTCTTCAAAGACCACTCGCTTCGCGTGGGACTTAGGAACCCGCATGATACCGCGCTTTCGCGCGGTCTCGTCGGCCCTTTTCGGCGCGCGCAGCGCGCCGAAAAGGGCCCGCCAGGCCTCCAGGGGGGGCGACCGCCTCCGCCGCCCCCCCTTGGCTACGTGCCTGATTCCAAATACTTCCAAACAGGGGTGTAGGTTCCTCTTCGAAATTCAGCCCCCCCCCCACACTAGGGCTTCAGCCCCCACACACTTTGACGAGAAAGTTGGTCAAATCCCGAGAGAAATTGGTATTTTGTGGATTTTGATTGTACTTTAAGCGAATTTTTCCAGCTCAGCCCTGCCCCCAACTTTTCTGGAGGAGCTACGCCCCTGCTTCCATATGCAAACAAAAGAAAGTCAGCAGAATAAAGGGCACACCTGGGATATGTCATTCTTAGATCTTTCTGTTCTGCAAAGCTAAATCACAGAGGCATCCAATTTATGTCGTACCAACTAATTCTGCCCCGCATCATTTTGAGCGATGACATAAATATTTTGCAAATAATGTAGATTCTTAGCCTAAATACCTACCTTACGGTTTGGATCGAGGCTCTAGCGGGGGGCACCCCCACTTTTCACCACCAGGGGGCCGGGCCCCTGCTGCCCCCCCCCCCTCCCGGTGGCGACGCCCCTGCGAACAACCATGCAATGGAATGTGTTGTCGTGTGATGTGAAACATGAATTACTTAGGTGTTGTGTAATGTGTATGCCAATGTGTCCAAACTCGATACCTACCATGTTGCATTACTAATGGAATATAGGTTAAAATTGTAGTCTGGAAAACAGGGTGAAATGCCCCAAAGGCTCCTTCAATAGTCGTTGTGAGATTGATGAACGACTTCGCTAACCTTTGGTTAAACTTTTCTGGGCGAACAATCCAAGTCCAGTCTCCTCCAAGACGAGACTTAAGATATTGTTGTAAATATGTATCTAATATTTTGATTCCACGATCGAACAGTGTTTAATAAATTTGCCGAAAAAAATCAATAAGCGGATGAGAAATAGTCATACAGTCAGTAACAAAACACGCTTTTGATGCAAAGCACGTGTATACAAATAATTCAGATTTTTTTACAAATGGAGTATCAAACGTCAAAAAAGGAGCGTCACCGGCGCCACCCGCGTCACCGGCGCCACCCGCGTCACCGGCACCACCCGCGTCACCGTCACCGCTTGCGTCGCCGGCGCAACTTTCGTCGCCTGCCACTTACGCCGGCTGCCCCTGGCGACGGACGGTTCGAATCTAACCGGCGCCGCCGCGTCGCTGGCGCCCCCGCGCGCTGGCCCCGCCGCGTCGCTGGCGCCGCCCCGCGTCGCGCGCCCCCGTAGCCGCGCCACTTTCTCGCCGGCACACTTTCGTCGCCGGCACCACTTGCTCGCCGCCCACTTCCGGCCCGTCGCTACTTGCGTCGCTGCGCCCGCCTGCCGTCGGGCGTCGGTCACCCGGTCGCCCCTCACCGCGCCGCCCCATCGCTGGCGCCACCCACGTCGCCGCGCGCTGCGCCGCCTGCGTCGGTGGGACTTGTGATTGCCGGCCGTTTTTTTTTGCTTATTACTTCTATATATGTATGCATATTATTTTGATTGTTGTTTGTTAACTTGATGGCGCTACCTAAACCTTACTAAAACTAACAGTTTAACATTTTCACCCTCTAACAAAACTAACTGTGATATCCTTTCCGCCCTCCCCTTATGGTAGCGCCATCTATATATTATGTTTCGTCAAAGCTGCACCTGATATACACAATATACCGCCGGTGGAATCCGGTCGAATAAGAAAACCACACGCGCTTAGATGGTGACATGGATGTGCATGACGGATGCTTTGCATCTCTAATGACCTGCTGACAGCATAGTTTGTCATGGTTGTCATAGCAACTCGGGACTATCTTCTTAAAGGAGTGTGGCTTAAGCGAAATTTGTGGCATTTATTTGACAGCAATGTTCAAGACTGTATATTTGGTCTATACTTCGGACAGTTAGCAGTAAATGTGAAACTGCTAAGTTCTCTTCGCAAGTGTCGCATCTTGATCGTGATTTTTATAGAAAACATGCTTGTGTGTTTGATAAATGAACGTCCGATTTTTAACCTGCAAATTACAAAGTATTTTGTCATCCTTTCTATTCTTTCTCTCTTTCTCGGTGATGACCCAGGTGACAGATGCCGTTGTAACAACGTTGTGAAAAATCAAGATGGAATTTTACGTTTTAACAACGTTGCGACACGTCTGAATTTGTGAGAAAAAGATGATAACGTGCTGTAAAACTTCACAACGTTATCGTCACGATGTCACACGTTGGTCTGTAACTTCGAAGAACAGTCAATTGTGCGTTACAAATTATCTAAATAGCATATTCACCATTACTAAGATTAATGATCAACCACGGGTAAGTCACGTTGCTATGCTTGTCAAAAGTAACGTTGTGACAACGTTGCTTCAGCGTTTTGTGAGGCGTTACAAGGTTACGTGGGACAACGCTCCTGGGAGTCTAACAAAATTACACTATCACACCGTTGTGTACTGTGTTAAAAACCTTTCACAATCGTAGCAAAAACTCAAATGTACTGGGAGCCCAAGCTTTTGTTACGGCTTAATGTACCAGTTGTGTCATCAAGTGTCAGGCCTGCCACTGTCCTTTGCAATAAAATATGACTTTTCGCCCTAACAGCCAGATATTTAGATTAAATATGAGATGATGAGATGCCATGATTAGAAGTATATATAAAGAGTTTATATCAATAACATGGCAATGTTTATTTATTATTTATCTTCAATAAAGCGTCTAAAATAAGAATCGAGCTTTCGTTTACAACATTTTCAGATTTCACATTGAAATGAAAAAAAAAAATCAACAAGCAAGCACGCTCCTCTGTCGGTGAACCATTCCTATATGCAAATCTGACATTAATATGAAAACATCTGCCATAACATATAAAAATAGGTATTCTTATATCAATGGCGTTACAAAAACTAAATACACATATGCTATTACAAATAAATCCCAACGAATGCAATTACATTCAGCATAAACGAGGCACCAACAAAACAACACACTAGTCTTCATGTTGGCCTGGCTCACCAGGTCATTCCGGTCGGGCCAAGCTAAAAGTCTCGGAAGGCTAAGCCGTCTTCCGCTTAAGCCGTCTTCCGGCTAAGCCGGAAGACGGCTAAGACGGCTAAGCCGTCTTCCGAGACTTTAGCTTGGCCCGACTGACCTTGACGCCCAGCCCACAGTAAACTAGTTGTGTGTTTTGTTGCTGCCTCGTTTATGGCGAATGTAATTGCATGTCGTTGGCATTATTTGTAAATAGCATATGTGTATAAGATTTGTAACGCCATTAATAGATACCATTTATATGTTATGCGATGTTTTCAATATGATTAATGTCAGATTTTTATAAGAAATTGTTCACACCATGAGAGCGTCTTGACTGTTATAAGTTATTTTTTTTTTAATTCAAATTGCAATCTTGAAAATGTTGTTAAAACGAAACTAGATTCCTTATTTTAGACCTTTATTGAAGATAAATAAATAAACATTGCCATGTTATTGATCATAAACATCTTTATATATATTTGATTTAAACAAAACTAAATGGTATATCTGTTGTAGTGAAAGCTGGAACCGAAATTTCGATCTAAGCATTTATATATACGATGAAGCATGCAGTGATTAGGATGTGAACTCCCTTTTCCTGGATTCGAGGAAGGAGATCTTTACAAGTTTAATACAGTGGGCGCCCGCTCGGTCATTGTCCAAAAAGGTGTTTTAGTGGTAAATAATACATTATTTGTATGACAGATTGGCGAAAAATTGACAAATACCACTTGACTAGGCCATTTACTCAAAATTGTGTGAGTTTTAGCGATATTTCTGGCCTGGGAGAGTATTGAACCAATTATTCAAAGGATGCCCCAATATCCTGATTATCGATATGCTAGCTGTTACAAATCTCGAGGAAAAGTCCCGAGCTGACCCAATTAGTCATGTTTGATTTTACTGTCCGGGTCGCCGCACATCTCGTCTTTCCGTCTGCGAAGACAGAAACAGCACCGACACAGCCACTTCACCATCACCACAAGCAGCTTCAGCATCAACAGCAGCACGGTCAGCAGGAAGGCCAGCACGTCCAGTGAGTAGTACTGGAAGAAGTTGAGGTCGGCGCCGACTGAGCGGAGGTGTGGTGCGCCTCCGTGCCTGATGACGTGCTGCACCCAGTGAGCTGCCAGCTGGCGTGGCGGCACCGGCTGGCTGAGCAGCAGCTGCTGACGGTACTGCACCACCGCCAGGTGTCCGGCGGACAGGGCCGAGTGGACGGCCGCCCGCAGCGTCTCCACCGATAGCGCGTCCCAGGTGAGCAGCTCGGCGATGCCGAGTCCGGCGGCGCGCGCAGCGTTACACTGCTGGTCGGAGGAGATGGGCAGCATCACCATGGGCACGCCGTGGCAGACCGACTCCACCACGCTGGCGAAGCCGCCGTGGGAGATGAACAGCCGGCACCGGCCGCTGCCGAGCAGGTCCTGCTGCGGCAGCCACCTGGACGGCAGGATGTTGGCCGGGATGCCGCTGCGGCTCGTCGTGTCCCATTTGAGGAGCACTTTGAAGGGCAAGGAGCCGAGGGCAGTGAGAATCGCAGACTTCTGGTGCGGCGACATGTCCTTCGGGTTGACCACGGAGCCCAGACTGAAGAGAATGAACTCAGAGTCGCCAAGGAAGCTGGTGAGCTCACTCGGGAGAGGGTTGGGTGTCTCGCAGTGTAGCCCTCCCACTTCAATGGCGTTCGGCAGGAGAGGCTTGCTGTAGTCCATGACGGGATTACTGTTTAGCAGGATAAGACTGGCGTTTCTCTCAATATCCAGCGCGCGAGGAATCACGGTATTGCCAAACTTCTCAGCAACAAGCCCGTCACTGTACGGAGCATATACTACTCGTAGTAATGTGTCCATTAAGACATGACCGATGATATTTTTCACTCGCTGCATGAAGTCCATCTTATCCGTGCCTGCCGTGAATGGGACAGATGGATTCAATGCAGGAAGGGTAGGATTTCCCAGAGGACTTGTTAGGAAAGGAACATATGAGACCGGGCTCAGCAAAATAAAGGGAGTTTTTAGCAAATATGGAATACAATAGAAGGGATAGCCGAAAATGCCCAAAATCACGATGTCGAATTTCTGTTGCAGAAGTTGATCGATCTCCTTGCTGTTCAGAGCGGCCCTCGGACCATCAGCCAGGAGAGCACGGTACTGCCGCCAGCCGGCCTGCATCCCTTCCTCCCTCAGCTTGAACATGTTCGGAAAACTCCCTTCGGCAAACACATTCGCTAACTCGTCCGGAACAACCTCGCGGACGCCTCTCACTGGAGCCGATGGCTTGAAGGCGTTGAAGAATACCACGTCGTGCCCCCGGTCGGCGAGCTCAGACCCCAGGGCGTAAAAGGGGCTCTTCTGCGACCTGGCGCTGGTTGGCAGCAGCATCAGCACCCGCGCGCTCTCCGCACGCAGTACGGCGCAGCACAGAAGCGCCATCAGCACCACCGCACAACACGACTGCATCTGCAAAGGCGACAAAAGTCAAACGATTAGACAGCAATGTGGTGCTCCTTTAGTATTCACTTAATTTAATTATATTGTGTTGCATTGTGTTGCATTCTACATTGCAATACGATTTGGTTACTCTCCATAACACACAAGATGCTAAAGAGATATTTCGGGTTTTCGTCCTGAAAGGAAATGCACTACTTTTGATTTATTTATTTATTTATTTATTTTACTATATTGATCGCCAACAGATTCATATCCACTAATAGGCGAAGTAATACGTAAAAACATTACAATGAAAGATAAAAATAGAGTATGATCAATAAGAGACAAGCAGTTTATACTAGGACTATAAAAAAAAACACTTAGATAAGAGAGATGAGTGAGAAGCAAAATACAACATGACAACAATATTAATGATTAAATGTTCAATACATGCACAAGCGTTAAGGACAGCCAATGACAGAGGAAAAAACGAAACACTAAGATAAATAAAAATGACAAGGCAACGGCAACATGACAATAATAAATACAACGATAGAGTATCCCTAACATAGCTAAGTATATGACCTTAAAACCCAAATATTTCGCCACCGGGGGGGGGAACGCTACCCTAAAAGTTCTAAAATCATCGATAAAAAAGTCAGCGCCGCTCGCTGACAGGAAGTCATTCATGTTCTTTGGTATCCGGCACAGGAACCCATCCCTGACGGCGCTCACCCGCCACGAACGTTCAGCGAACAGCCGCTGTGAGCGAGTTGATCCCGGCGGCACGTGCAAGGAAAATTTTGCTACCAGGTCAGCAGAGCTGATTTTCCTCGAGAAAATGTTTTTGAGGAAGAGGAGGTCATATTGGACTCTGCGCGCTGACAGTGAGGGGATTCCAAAGTGATTTAGGAGTGAGTTGTAGGATAATGATGGGCAGGATACGGTGGTGTGACTGTTCAGCCATAACAGGAATTTGCAGTTGTATGAGCTTTTAACACGTTTAAGACATGAAACAGGGACCTCAATGCTTATTTAGTCCATTATTTCAGCAATGTCAGCGTTAAAACGTTTACGTTTTTCGAGACTTGTATCAGATAACGAGTACTTGATCGGTATTACTGCCCACCACTCTCATCTTAGAAACTGCAGCTCATCTACAGTTATTATCTTAGAAACAACAGCCATGCCACTTTTTCAAATATATAGCCTGAAAAAGTGGCATGGCTGTTGTTTCTTTTCCCAGCCATAATCATGTAACTATCAAGTTCTGATGAAAACTGAACAACAAATATAACAAAGAACCTTTCGAGCGTGCAGACCACCTTGACATTCGTGACAATTCTTGCGCTCTTTGCCATCTGGATGACGATCACGATTGTATAAAATGATACTTATTGGACGACACAGCAAACCAAGTAAGCCAAGCAAACGCTGTTTTTTTTCGTTTTTAATAAATTGTTAAGTTTTGTATTTGTTTTGGCACTGTTTTGAAAAGACAAAATTGAAAGCATTTTTATAATAATAATGAATAACCTTATTCTCCTAATGCCAAACATGTTCTAAAAAGCAAAAGTCAAATAAGGAAGCTTTCTGCTTGCGCCTTCATCAGCCATAAAACGAGCTTTTATGACTGATGAAACCGATTTATTTTTTGGCTGATGAAGATTGGCTGATTAAGATTGGCTGATGAAGCTTTTATGGCTCACTTTATGGCTGATGAAGGCGCAAGCCGAAAGCTCCGTTATTTGACTTTGGCTTTTAAAAGCATTTTTTATCGGCATTACAAGAATAGCGTTATGTACTATTTTTACCATTTTAGAGCTTTGAATTATCTGCAAGTCCTTCGCTGGATCATAAAATGATTATGCAATTCAGAACTTACAGGTTTTGTATTATTACATACTGTTCGTTCAGGTTTTGTGGTATTCTTATCTCTCTTATTGGTTTGAAGCGTTGATAAATTGGAGGTGTCGTGCATGAACCTTGACAGGAAATTTCATAAAAAACATTGAATTTATGGAGAAGAAAAAACACTACATGACCGCAGCTGTCGACAAGTGGAACTTTATAAAACCGCTCGGGGGCCCTAACGTTAATTTGTTAGATTTTAACTCAATTCTTACCATGCAACGACATAGGCCTAATGTCAAAATTTGAAATCATTGGGGTCTCGGGTCCTCCCCAAGAAATATCAAGTTTCACCTCTGCAGCTGTCATTGTAACAAAACAAGTTGTTTTTGTTATGATATTGTTTATTTTACCGGAAATATGCACAAGTGTGTCTTGTTTTTGTTTTTTAGCAAAAAAGAGATGACTAGTTATGCCTCAACAAGAAAGTACTGCAGAGTACCTACGCGGTGGTATCACCGCGCACTTTGAAATGTCCTTCATGTGCAGAAGATGTCATTTCCAGACAAATGTGGCTACCGAGGGCCTTCAACCACCTTTATAAGTACGTTTTACTATGTAACTCAATTATTATGGAACAAAACGTATAATCCCTTAAAGATCTTACATTATTATTTAATTGTCAGACTATTTACTGGATACTGTGAGTGCATGGACAACCTATATGGCCCTGGTCAATCGCAATATCAACTTATTACCCCAACTTGAACAAGACATTGCATCCACGTCGTATTTATGATGTATCCTTCCACACAGGTTGTATGGGAGCTTACCATGGCTGTCAGGCTCTGCAGTCGCCCGTGCGGTGTCGGTCCACAGGTTGTATGGGAGCTTACCATGGCTGTCAGGCTCTGCAGTCGCCCGTGCGGTGTCGGTCCAC
>VOPJ01006164.1:0-10679 GCA_014673585.1 Semibalanus balanoides
AGGCATGCCATGCAATGTAATACCATGTATGTACATAATCTATGATGTGTTAGTGTGAGTGAGAGTCTGAGACCTTTGTGAGAGTGAGTGTGATCGTGCTTTTGCATTAAGGATAGGTGCGCTTATTTAAGCAATGCTTTTGCGCCGATCCTTTTGTTTTGTTGCCATCGAATGACTCGCGAGCTACAAAACAAAGAAATATATGATGATGATGATGATGATGATGATAATATACATAATTGCAATGCCTATCACGGAAAATGGCTATCTCAACTCAAATATAATGTTAAGGTGGCAGTGTCCCTTTAAGGCGTCTTACTGATTTGTAAAATAGCCAAAGAGAAAAATAACTGATGAAGGAAGTCAGAACTGTCAAACGTTGTTTCATGTCGATCATCAGTATCTAACTAATTTATCGGATGATCAGTCAGATACCTGATGTGCTGATCGCGCGGCGGGTCTGTGGCTGGCAGGCACAGATCAAAGTTCGGTGTAACTAGAAGACGTCAATGAAGAATTACGGTGTTTGCCACAGGAGGCAAACGCGGCAGTCAGGGCACGTAGCCGGGAATCTCCAGTGGCTTTCCACCCTCCCTTGGCTACAAACCCGGATAGAATTAATCTACCTAGAGTGACCACTGACCAACAGCCTGATAGCTGCTGCCAAAACACGATAGGAGGTACCCAAAGATACCTAGATACTTGTAAATATTTGTGTGCTGGTTAAAACACTCGACTCTTTAGAAAAGGACGGAAAGATCCTAAGAAACGACAAAGTATTTTCGCAACTCTCCCTCCTCGAGTTGGATCATGGTGGAGTGAAACCTTAGTAAGGTAAGACCGGGGAGCCCGTCCACTGGGAAACACCGCCCATGCCAGTATCTAAACAATGAACAGGCGCGGATAATCGGCTGTCGGTGAGCTGTGATCGGCTCCTAACATGATGGCAATGTGAGCGGGTTGACCTGGAAAAATGCGTTCATGTGTGTCATATAAGGCTAAGTTGAAATTCTACGGCTGAATTATAAGCTTTCTTGAATTTCTCACTTGTTATCGCTTGTATAAAAAACGGTCGAGTCTTTATACGTATATTGATCCTCCATGATGTTAGTTTTCAGCGACATCCGACGACGTTTTTTTCTTCTCTTGCTCCTGGTGACTGCGATTATAACGTAGCATATCATTGCATTTGACCGGCTACTAGCTGGGGAGTACCACCCGGCCCGGACGTAGCTCCCAGTATGGGGCAGTGCTTGTCTATTAGTGATGTCATTTTCCCGAAATGTCCTGACCAAAACCAATCCAATACCAAACAGCAGGCATTTTGGTGTCCAAATTTGACGCGATTTTTTGAGGCCAAAAATGTCCAAGATTTGACCGATTTTCAAATAGTATACTTATTTATACTCACTGGCAAAAATAGCTTTGGTAACATCATAGTTCATAACACGCACATGTACAGTTTCCAAAAATACATTATAATTGTGAAAAAGGAACTAAATACATTTGCAAAGCAAAATAGTGGATGCCGCAAGCAAGAACAAATAAATTTACATTATTTGGTTAAATTTCGAGCAAATTGTGCATCAAATTGTTAGACAGAAATAATAATGCGTAAAAATGTGACAAAAAGTGAATTGTTTAAGATCAAGCTGACCGAAAAGTGTCCAAAAAATTTATAAGCCAATTACCAAATCGGTCACAACATTTTTTCGGTAACCAAAATTTTGGTTACCGATTGACACCACTACTGTCTATGTGGATGGTCTATATAAATCAGCGGATATATGCTTCGTTGTGAACTGTTCTACTAATTCGTGATACTTACATATATAATGCTACTGAGGTACGCAATGCAATGGGAAGGTGGGAAGAGACGGGAACGGTGGCACACCCATCCTTGGGAATAAGAGTCTGGGCCCTCTATTCAGCATTGAAAGGCACTGTCCGCCCCTCCCCCCCCGTGTCCGTAATTGTGGACATTTACCGGACAGGGGCAGTGCTGGAGGACAAGACAATGTTGCCAAATTCATATTCCTTTTATATATTGCATTCAATTTAACTTCATTAATTTTAATTTTTCACATATCTGTTTATCACACACCTTAGTTGATTCCACTCACCAAACTCAAAGTTCATTCGACAAATAAAGATTTAGCCACATGAAGCGATACGACAATATCAATATTTACATAATATTGTAAGGTGAGTTTGTTCATTGTTTTTTTTTGGGGGGGGCGCACCGACAACTAAGGTCAATTTGCGTCCAATTACAAAGTGTGCGATATTATCATATTATTCATTGGTATTATGCATGAAAACTCTGATTTCCGTCATTCAGCTACTTTCAGGGTTAGGGTTGTCTATTAAGTACTTAGATAACACCGATTGACCTGGACTGATCTCGTTGTACCCTTTTCACTAAGACAGACGTCATGTTCTTGACCTTTCCACTTTCAAGGCGTATGTTAATTACAGAAGGTAAAAACACAATGTTCGCAAACACCCGTCGTCAAGGTATTCGTACATTTTTGTCGCTTAACCTGGGAGCACGGTTCCCTGGGCTGGGCGGAGTTCCCCGCAACACCTTGGAACCCGATTAAAATACGATGGTTTGCCGTACCACCTCCTATCCGCATGAATCCTGTGCCAACGAGTTCATATTTTGCCAGATTATAGAAAAATGATTGCGTTTAACGACAAAAGTAACGCTGCCTCGATACATGCACGAATATCGAGCAATACGGTATTTTTGTTTTGCAAATACCTCAGGGGGCGATGTTGCCCCGGCTTACCCTACATACAAAATATCCGCACGCAAGCGCTTAACTGCATTGAAAGGCATTGTCCGTATGTCGCTCGGCACTACCACGCGCACATACAAAACGGACAGCCTAGGCTTTCCATTTTCGTTCTACCACCGCCGCTTTCCATTTTCGTTCCACCACCGCCGGTCTGGTTATGGCTATGATTCAGCCTATATCAGGAGAATGATTCCATTCAGTTCAATTCTTGAGAACTGACACTGCTGATGGCGAATGAATGAGGAGCAATGAAAGAGTGAAGCTGGCCTTCGGAGACGGCTAGTCCAAGAAACGTTCATCAACCGCCCTAGAATGATGGAAACCCAGAGTCAATTAATTCCCACCTTCTATGAGAGCACAGTCTACGCAACATCCAACGTACAGCTTTCCAACGTACAGATTCAACAGACCATCCAAACGAACTCGAAAAGTGTATTAAGCTCGCTGTTCCAGGGTAGTAAGGTCAAGTTAACATAGAATTGGCGACACCCGCACTGTCAAAGTTCGTCTCGGATTAGCTGCCTGTCTGATTTCGACGCCCCCGCGAGAAAAGTGAAGTCGTGTTCCGGAAGACCGACAGAGCGTGTCGGCTTGCATAACAGCCATATTGACCTTTCTTTTATGAACAGTCAAACATTGTTCAAACTGAGCCGACGAACCAAGGGGATAAATACCCAATGTAATCAAAAATTGTATTGGCTGTAAGTATATCAGCCTTTCAACGAACACTTCAAGACTGCGGATACAAACATGATAACATCTAACCCATCCAGTCCGCACACCCCGGTCGACAGCCGGTGATCAGCAGTGACATTCAAAGCCAGCGTCTGGCCACCGCTCACCGAGACACAGCAGCTCGGCTGCAGCTCAGCCGCAGCTCTCCGAAGCTCGGCCGCAGCTCAGCCATAGCTCAGCCGCAGCTCAGCCGCAGCTCGCCGCAGCTCGGCCCCAGCTCAGCCATAGCTCAGCCATAGCTCAGCCGCAGCTCAGCCGCAGCTCGTCGCAGCTCGCCGAAGCTCAGCCGCAGCTCAGCCGCAGCTCAGCCGCAGCTCAGCCGCAGCTCGCCGCAGCTCGCCGCAGCTCGCCGAAGCTCAGCCGCAGCTCGCCGCAGCTCGCCGCAGCTCGCCGCAAGCTCAGGCCGCGCTCGCTGCATTTCATCGCCAGTACAGCGTTCTGCCGTTCGGCTCTGTGCGCGGAGCTCAGTCCAGTCATAGGACTGCAGCTCAGCGCACAGCTTGCAGCCGCCAAGAGTCCTCGCTCTCGCGTTCCCAGGCCTGGCAGCGCGTGGTCTGGCGTCAGGGCTCCACGCCAAGCTTCAGCCTGCACTCGGACGCGGCTCTCGCAGCTCAGCCATCGACGCCTCGTGCCCGCAGCGTCTACTCAGCAGCCAATGCTCAGACCGTCGAAGCCTCGCCGCAGCTCGCCGAAAGCTCACCCGGGTCGCGGGTCGTGCTCGCGCCTCAGCGCGGCTAGCCGGCCTTCCGCTGCGGCTTCTTATAGAGTACCCAGCTCTTGTCTCGCTCTCTAGTCACTATGCTCCTACAGCCGCAGAGGACAGAGGTCGAGCCGGCACGGTAGTCCAGCCGTCTCACGCTCTACAGCCGCGGGCACGCATCGCGGCTCCTTCGGCAGAGCTCGCGCGGCAGCTGCGGGCCGAAGCTCAGCCTGCGCAAGGCCCTCAGCCCGCATGGCTCAGCGCAACGCTCCTTCAGCTCATGCTCCGGTAGCTCGCCGAAGCTCGGCCCAGCTCGGCCGCAGCTCAGCCGCAGCTCAGCCGCGGCTCAGCCGTCAGCTCAGCCGTCTCAGCCGCAGCTCTAGGGCCTGCAGCTAGCCATAGCGCAGAACAATCGCCGCACTAGAAACATTCAGCCGCGACAAGCTCTTTAATGCCGTCCTGGATCAGTCTTGCCAGCAGACAGCCTTCGCTTGCTGCAGCTGTGGTAGCTTGGGAGGCCGGGCTGGCTGGCTGGCTGGCTGGCTGGCTGGCTGGGAGGCCGGGTTGGCTGGCCGGCCGGTCGGCTCCGCTTCCGGGGATCGTCCCCCGGCCGCGCGTCTCGCAGTGCTTACCACCATCCACTACTGAATCACAGCTGCCTGGAACTCACAGCTGCCACAGTGGGGCGGCGGGAGGGCAGCTTCTCAGCACTGCTACACAGCCAGACGCCACAGTCCGAGATGACTTCGGTCAAACCAGATGAGGCGAAGGGGAGGCAGGAGAGAGCGTGGCCTGGACACGGTGTCCTCAGCTGAGATTTTCGACGGCTACTGAAGTCAGGATGGCAGTCTCAGCTGCCACAATGTCGGTGGTTCGTATCAGCGACCGTCGACAGTGACATCAAAGGAGACGCCGACACAGACCGACCGAAACTTACTGGGTCCCAGTAACTAAGTGGAGATGAATAGTTGCATAACTTAGTGGGAACCTTCTTGTAACTAAGTGTCGAATAAACTAAGAACTAAGTCAAGAATGGGCTATCACGTTCAACACCACAAAAACAATCCAACAGACATTCTCGACCCAATGATCGCTAAACGTCTACATCCCAGATGCATCTGCCAACAGGTTTATCAGATTAATTCATGATGTTTTTTGCTTTAGAATTCGAGACTGCGAGCGTGAACGCAAGTACACACATAATCATCAGATTGACATTCATTCTCTGTAATTACTTCTTTGTTGTCGCTCGCGAATAATTATCGAATCTGATACTTGCCGGATGTAATAACTCTCAACCAACACATCAGTCGAAACCGATCATTGCCACAATATAAAATAAAACAAAAGCACTCAGTCCTCTGTACCCAATAAGCCAAATCGAGAAATTGACCACAGGCCCATATCCTTAGAATCTAAAATATACAAAAAAGTTTATTATACGAGGGCCCTATTTTGATCGGTCCATGAACGGACGGCGCATCTACTGACGGACTATATCACAATACGAAGATGGCCGACAACTCGACTAGAAACGCACATGAGACAAAACCCGAGTGCGCAGAACTTGTCACTGGCGACTCTATAACGGACAGCAGACATACATACCGAGCAGTCTAAACTACTGTGCAGAGTGTAGGACGTCGGAGACATGTGTACTGACCAGACGAGACGACGCAACCACGATACTTACAATTAAAATATTAATTGTAACCTTCGGAATGAACACAAGCTCGCAGGGCAAACAATGTCAACCATATACATAGATACGCATGTCTCAGAGCACATTGTGACTAAAACACGCGCGCCCAAGGACTCCACCTAACATGAGACCCTAGAGACAAAAACGCCTAATAGTCCCCGCACGAACAAGAACCTCAGCCCCATAAGGCAAACCATAAAGTACATTTTGTTCAAAACAAACAAGCACAGACAATAGTGAGAATCGATTGTTTCAAGTGAGGAAACACTATAACAGCAAGAAAATAACTCGACTCTCTCCGAAAAACAAGCAGCTTGTATTTATTTCGGATGTCGATTGCTTTAGTGCTTAGAGGCGTAGCGCTTTCTCATCCAACCTCGAATTATCTATATTACAATATATCAAGATGTCGGCGCTATCTCAACATTGAATAACATGTGGTGCAACTATAAATTTTATTGCATACAACGGCTGAAGTTGAATAGATCTCGTCAGCGTACATCTGGCTAGCTGCAGCACTTATTGCTACAGCAGTGTCAAACATACAGCTTCTGCGCCAGCGATGTGCTCCGATGTGTGAGACATCATGACGACAAAACTTACAGAGTCACTAGCGGTTCTTGCTTGCCTGCAAATTAGAACGACGAAACCAAACATTGAAGCGGTCTCTCTGGGTTATATGCCTTAATATTTATACACAGTAAGAGGCGCCTAATACGTGCGGATAGGGAACAGCAGCGGAGGTCCCGCGAAGTGGACTATTCCGCGTTCAACTTTATTCAACCCAGACTACCGAACCGCGAGTTCGTCTTGTGCAAAGCATGCTTTTTTCAACTTATTTTCGCTATGTGTTGTTTTGCCATCGCACTAGATCCGCAACTAAACTTGATACTTAACATAATAGGTTTTCCAGCATTATCTTTTACATTTGCAATTTATAAGCTTCACTGTTTTTGTAGGCAAAAATTGATTTTGGTGAGGGTATTAGATGGATTGATTTGATTAGGTGCTGAGCACTGATTTAAAATTGTGAAGACGTCATAAAACTATTGATTTGCGTTATATAGCCAGTAACTCTTGCACGTTCCACGCGCCGACTGATCGACACATAGTGCATACGCCGGCGCGGATCGTTTCTCTACGCGTCTGTGTTGCTTGACCCCGTGTCTTTTACGACTTTTGGTTGCCGAGATATAGGCTCCCGTATTGCAACGATGTTTTGCATGTAATTTTCTGTCGGACGTGAACAGGGGTGCACGTGCGCACGTGCAGTGTGACCAGAGTTTGACCTGTTTAACATTGCCAGTGGTGTGGTCCTCCAGGCCTCACATCAAATTTTAGGCTTTATAGGTCCAGACCGTTTCTCAGCTAGAGGCAGGATTAATACTCTCTGCGACACCCCTGACGCGCAACGTGTCACGCCGCCACTTGCTGACCCCTCACATGAGAAAAAAGCATTGCGTAAATAATGGATAAGGGTGCATTGGAATGGGGCTATCTTAGATGGCGAAAACGCTTGTCAATCGATGCGGGCATTCAAAAGATATAAGCTTCTGACCAGCGTCGCGGGTCTGGCCGGCCGCGCCGGGTCGGGTCGGCCGCTTTTATGTGATAAAAATCCGGTATTCAAATGAGGAGTACTCGCTCCTCGCTTACGCAGACATACCGACTCGTAATCAAATCCTAAACTTGGACTAAGAAATTAAACTAGCTTCAGATCAACTACAATATTATTACATGGTACAGGTCTCAGCAGCGATGGTGGCGGGAGCGTTGGCCCTCCAATTCCAAATTCATACTCGTACTCCAGCAGATTTGTTGACCTCTACTAAATCCTATAACTAACTGCCTTATTTATAGCCTCACTGCCAAAGTGGACGTGACCTCCTCGGCGGGGCGCCACTGGAGCTGGCTAACTGGACGAAGCCTGGGCGGGGCCTGTGCCCGCTCGGCGGCGGTGCGCCCAGTTTAACGTTGTGTCTTTTTCTCTTGTTTTGATTGTTGTTTACAGAACAGGCGTGCTTGATTTAAGGGCTTTTTGCGTTTTTGTAACCCTTCTGCTTTATTTTCACATGTCACTTCATTTATGTTTAATAAACATGCTGATGATGATGATTGTAAACAGCTTAGAAGTCGAAATCGGAACACAGGGCATGGCAAGTTGCATGAATATAGACAAACATAAGTTATCGAAAAAGTTAGCTCAATAGAAGTATTGAATGAAAAAGAAGTGTGTAAACATTCCAGAGACGGTAATTAAATTATTAAAACCAAGAAAACATAATGCTGTAATACGACGAATGCAGTCGACAATAAAACCGAGATACATTTCATTAAATAAGACCAACGACCGCTGCTCTGACTGGTTATTGCTTCAACTTTTTTTTCAGAACGATTCAATCACGATTCATTTTGGAACATGAATGATTCAATCACCGTTTGATTCATGGCAAGCAATGTTGATAAATTATTGTTTCCGATTAAAATAATCAAAACACATTTTAATTAATTAACGCTTTATTCAACATTGAAACAATATATATTTGATGGCAGTTGTAAACATCATTATGAATATGTAAAAGTTATATTTCAACAGTATATACAGGGTGTTTCATACAAAATGGCACCCCTATGTTCTTCGGCTCATATCTGCCACAGTTTTACCCGAAGAGAAACACCAGATATAGGCCATTCGAAAGAGCGGAAAATTACGTTAGAGGGGACGCCATTTTAAACATATATCGATAGGATATCATATGGTGGCTAACGCGTATGGGTCGAAAAGAGAAAAAGTGTCACAAGAGATCTAGTGAGGGACGCATTTTGGGGTTTAAAACATTAACAGTTCCATAAACCAAAGGCGGCCCGTAAAATCGGAGTCCTCGAATCAGAAGGGAGTACCTGTCCGATTATGGCACGCGCAAGTATTGTTGCGGCGCTTACATCTGCATTGTTCCGTTACATGTTGGTCCCTTACCCATGTCACAACGGGCGCAGGCTCTATAGGACGACGGGGAGCTCCGACTGGGGGCGGTCACCCACGCACTGGGCGCAGAAGAAATTTCGGAGTGATCAGGTGGCGCTAAGCGGCGGAGGCGGACCGGAAGCTGACCGACTACAGGTCGGGTTTAATTCGCTGGGGTTGTTTTTTTGTCGTGTGGGAGAATTGAGCGAATTGTTTTTGAAGGAGAAAGGATCCACGACGTCGAAGAGCTGAAGGACCGGCTCAGGACATGCTGGACACAGCTTTCCGAGAGGCAATTAGCGAGTCCCGTCAGTCAGTGCCGTCCCGAAGCGTCTCCAAGCGTGCGTCCATAGTGGTGGAGCTCTTTTTGAGCGCAGACTGTGAACTTGTGTCGTGACACAATTTCTCCACGTTGAATTTTTATGTGTGCTATGTTTTAATTCATCTCCACGAATGAGGTGTCTGAATCTCCAAGTTTTGTGTTGTCACTTGCAGAATACTTAGTGTAATACAAGTGCGACTTATTTTCGTTTCACCTTGGTTGGCGACAGCATATTTATTTCGACGTCGTGTAGCCATCAATGAATTGCTATCGTGTGAGTGTGGTAGAGGTGAATGGGTCTGAAAGCAATTGCAGCACGACTCTGTTTCAATGGTAATGGCTTGATTTTATGGTTTCAGTAAAAATTTGCAGATATGAACCGAGGAACTTAGGGGTGCCATTTTTTAGGAAACACCCTGTATAATGTATATGCTCTTGCTCATGATAATGCAGATAAGATTGAAAAAAAATGAATAATTAAAGAACTAATAATTCACCTTGCGGCTTGGCGTCATCAGAGAACAATCTTTAGATGCAATCAGCCTTGCGGGTTTTGATTCCATCACGATTAATGAATCGACAGATCCGGTGGCGAATCAAATATGTTTTTATTCAATGGATTTTGATTGAACGATTCCATTCGATTCAATCAGAGTCGAATCAATCACCAGTCTGCCGCTGCTCTCCTACAAGCCACTATCCGACGTCAAGCCGTATCACAGGATGGATGGCATAGTACCGAAATAAACTTAGTCAAACGCAGCAAAACCAGTGACGGATACTCAGAAATGAACGGCACTAAGTCCGCGAACCGTATTACTGGCTGATGGGAACTGACAAACAATTCGGCACAAAAACTGACGTCTGGGGCACATTTAGTACGATAAATTGCGTCAAACGACCATATGTATGACGCATATGTGGACACCGCGATCGCTCTTGAAGGAGTCGGAAATCAAGGATTTTGATTTACGTCAGCGATTTGGTAGCATAAAACGCTGAGTTACATCGGACAATGGGCTTGTTTTGACCGTGGTTCCCTGCTTTCATCCTGGAAAGCCGGGCTTTTCCACCCGCCGGTGGCGGGCAGCAGCCAACTCAGAAGCGCAATTGAATTTTCACCATCACCATCAGGCCAATGGCGCCAAAAGCCAGCCGTCCATAGAAAGAACGTTGTCTGAATGAGCCTTAAGGTCAGCTTTAGATCGAAACAATGGCCAGGGCATTGACATTCGGTACCAGTCAAGCCAGCCACTCCCACTGGACATCTTCTGAAGGAGGTGCTCTTAATCGAATCACCTCGCTCAGCTCCGTACCGAAACACGATCAGACATTCCCTGGCGATCAAAGAGGCTCAAAATGACGGCCACCGAAGCGTTGCATCGGCCATTTCATATAATTTTTTTAAACTTTACTTATGTTAACTATACTTATTCAGGGTTAACAATACT
>VOPJ01006165.1:0-10681 GCA_014673585.1 Semibalanus balanoides
ATAAAATGCAACTTTTTCACTCTTGGCTACATAACTTACAGGGGCCACGTCGTCAAATATATAAGCGACATGCCTCCACTACCTGGCCATTCGTAGGTGCCACAGCTCATGAGCGTTTTTACCGTCACCATTCTTCATTGTAAATAACATCGTGCTCTTAACCATGTTTTTAGATTTGTATTTTATATGCATTTGTATTTGCATTTTACATGTATTTGTATTTCATGTTTATTTTTATATATCTTTTTATTTTTATTTTTACGTGTATTTTAATTTTATCCTTTATTTTGTACATATTTTAATCTTACCTGACATCACCTGTTAGTGGGTATATCAGCCCGTTGGTGATATGAATCAATAAACAAATAAACAAACAAACGCGAAGCGCGGTATTATGGGTATTAAACCACGCAAAGCGTGATCTTGAGAGTTTATAAAATTTCAGAGGGCTTTTAGCGCCTACAGGGCCCTCTCTGAAATACCAGAGGGCCCCTAAGGCCTTCAAAATGAAAAGGCCCCTTATCGGGTAAGAGGGCCCCTGAACACGGCAAATGTGTCCCTATCCAGCAGAGAGGGGCCTCTGAGCAGGTCGGAGGGCCCTTTGAGCATGTCAGCAGGGAGACAAAGCAGCCAGCGTAGTCCCTGCCAGGTCTAAAGGGCTCCTTAGCAGGCTGGAGGGCCCCTGGACAGCCCAGAGGGACCCTAGAAAGCTGACAGGGCCCTGCGCAGGTCAGAAGGGTCCTTGACCAAACCGAAAGTGGCCCTGATCAGGTCAGATGGCTCCCTGAACACGTCGAATGGAACCCTTGCCAGCACAGAGGGGCCCCTGGGAAGGTCGGAGGTCCCTCTGAGCATGTCGGCAAGGTGACAAAGCAGAAAGCGCAGTCCCTTGCGAGATAGAAGGACCCCTTAGAAGGCGAGAGAGCCCCTGGACAGATCAGAGGGGCCCTGGAAAGTTTAAGTTATCCCTGTAAGTGTACAGATCGAGGGGTTCCTGATCAGACCAAAAGGGCCCCTGGGCGGGTAAGAAAGGTCCCTGAACATGCAGAATTGGCCCTTAGTCAGCACGGAGGGGCCCCAGGGCAGGTCAGAGGGACCCTTGAACATGTCTACAGGGCGACAAAGCAGACAGTGCAGTCCGACCAAAGGAGTCGCTGGGCAGATCGGAAGGGCCCTAGAGCATGCCGGATGAGCTCCTAGCCAAACTGGAGGGGCTCTTAGGCAGGTTGGAGGGCTCCTGAGCATGTCAACAGTGCGACAAAGCAACCAGTGCTGCCCCTGGCCAGGTCGGAAGGACCTCTGAACTGGACGAATGGTCCCCTCCCTTGACACATAAGAGAGACTTTTTAGAAGGTCAAAGTTTCGTGGTCAGAACGGAAAGGCCCAAAGCAGGTAGAGATTAAAAAGAAGGAGGATTTACTTAAAAATACAAATATCAAAATCTGGCCTTTCGGTTACGTTGTAACACCCTTCGTCGGCGATTATGAGGCATTTGGCAAAACGCGAGAACTCAGATTTAAATATATGCATTGTGAAGTAAGACCTCTTTGAATCTAATATATATCAACCACTCCAACTATGTCTTTTGGCGGATCTGCAGATGAATTCCTGAACAGGTCGGAAGGGCGTTAAAAAGTTTGTAAGGACACCTAAACAATATAAGGGCCCCTGACCTTTTCAACAGTAAAATGCAGCTGTTAAGGAAATACATATAAAAAATTGGCTCCGCTCTGTGGCGCAATTTACCTACAAATAATATTATATGCGGATTAAAACGAAACAAATCGTGCCGTCTCTCGACGCTTTATGCGTTATGATGCTATTTGTATGTATGATTGGGCAAAATAGTTCGCTATAGCACTTTTATATTGTTTTTAAAACGCACAATAGCATTTTTAGAGTTCCGCGCCATACGCAATATGTCGCATTCATGAAAATGCATATATAGGACATAAGACTAAAAAAAATCACGCCGCTTCGCAGCGCAATTAAATTCAGAGTCTTAAGCCTCACAAAATCGACGTTGGTATATACACCAGCTACGAATATTTTAGGGGGTCCTTTCAACGTTCGGAAAGGGATCCTTTGAACACTCGGAATGAGGCCATTTCAACGCTCGGCAAGGGCCCCTTTTCAGGCACCGCCCCCCCCCCTCTGGTCGAAATTATTGCTACGTGCCTGGTTTGGACCCACGCAGGAAGGGTCCGGCCCTACGCAAGAGGGGTTCGGGCCCACACAAGTCCGGGACCACGCAGAATTGGCCCGGGCCTACGCAAGTCCGGGCACTCGCAAGAGGGCTACGTGCCAACGCAGGAGGGTCCGGGCCTCCACTGGAGACTTGGGCTCACGCAGGTCTTGGCCCACTGATAAAGAGTCTGGGCTCACGCAGGAGGGGTTCAGGCCCAAGTAGGAGACCCAGGCCCACGAAGGTCCGGGCCCACGCCACGCAAGAGGATTTCGAGCACACACTGGAGGGGTCCGGGCCCGGAACATGAGGCCTGAGGCATGAGGCCATGAGGGCATGAGGCCCGGAACCAGGCAGGTCTGATTTCACGCAGGAAGGGTCCAGCCCACGCAGGTTAGGGCCCATGCAAGAGGGTTTCGGGGTCAAGCAGGTCCAGGCCCACACAGAAGGGGTCCGGGCCCCAAGAAGAACCCCGGGCCCACGGAGGTCCGGGACAATGCAAGAGGGTTTCGGCCCACGCAAGAGGGTAACGGGTCCACGCAGGTCCCGGCCGACGCAAGAGAGTTTCGGGCCCACACAGGAGGGGTCCGGGTTCAAGTAGGAGACCCGGGCCCACGCGGAAGGGGTCCAGGCCCACACATGGGGGGCTCGGACCATGTATGTACGACATACGCATGTACATACGGCCGACACATGTACGTTGTACGGCGTACTTGCGTCATAAGATAATGTAGAAACATTAATATAAAAAGGTCAATATTTTCCTTAAAGTATTTTCTAATAAATAAATCAGACGATTGAAAGTATTTACTAAACGTCTTATCAAGGCACTATTTAGCTTCTCAAACAGGCATTACGGCTCGTGCTACGCACCCAATTTAATCCAACCCCGATATATCCGGTTGACAATTCGACCACTCCCGTGTACCTAACTACCTACCTACATGTGTGTCAAACTAACGAGGTAATATTCGTTCTCAGCGTCGAGTTCTGATTTGCACTAATTTAAGCATATCTGTATGTTTCGTCGAGTTATGCATGAATACATGAATCAGTGGCGCATGGTTTGACCTCCAGCAGTCATCAAAATGTCACCACATGGCGTACCTACCCTCTAGTTGTTTCGTTTACCGTCCGATTTACTCGCAAGGGGCCTTAAATGACCCACCGTCACACCAGCTTTTGTTACGGTCGATGCATTATCGTCCTTAGGTCAAACTTTAAGGTCATGGAAAACAATATAACATTTTCCTTAAAAAATGTATTGCAAATTGCTTGACTGTGATGCAAGCTGGCGTGACGACGAGTCATTTGGGGCCCTTTGCGATTAAGTCGGATGTTAAACGAAAACAACAGGAGGTGTACTAAATTATTGATCCTGACGCAAGCTGGCGTTATGTCGAGTCATTTGAGGCACTTTCAGAACAAATCCGACGGTAATAATAAATACCACACGGGGCCGATAAAATAATTTCTGTATAACCGAGGTCGTTGATGGATTTTCCACCCGAGACCGAGGTTCGTGGGTGGAAAATCCTACAACGACCGAGGTCCTAAAGAAATTATATCGGCCTTAGTGTGGTATTTATTTATCAGTAGTGTCCTACCTCCGTTTGAAAATGCGTAAAAATAGTTTGGTAAAATGTAAATGCCCGGCGGGCCGAAAGCTTTGACCAATTGACTTAAAACATTGATTTTCTGTGAGCTGAAAACCTTTTACCACATGCTCGCGCTAATGCTAAAAACATACTGAGACATATGATAAACACACAAAAATGCAGGGCCCCTTTCGAAGCAATTAGGGCCCTTTCAAGAGTCAGTTGGGCCCTTTTCCGTCCGCGGATCCCCCCTGAGCGAAATCCTGGCTACGTCACTGTTCGTAGTCATGGCTAGTTTGAATAGCGATATAGGGTAACCTGACAAAAAATTGTATTGCTTCATGAAGGGATTGTTCTATATTTTCACAGAGGCCAGAATTCACAATTTCGGTGTGGCAATGCCACCCGTGTCAAGGCAGGGGTGGCAGTCTACCTTACCTGCCCCTATGGTGGCGCCGCCATTGCTGTCTCGTTCCTCCCTTGGACTCCTTTGTGTTTCTAGGCAGTCTGAGGTCATTATTTCCTAGGCTAACTGTTTTAGTTCAAGGCTATGCAACAGTTTCCGTGCCCGGAAAAGCAGCTTGCGGCGAGTCGACACTCAGCGCCACCTATAATACGAGCTCAGCGTAGTTGCTCACCATCTGTACAGATGCCGCCGATGGCCACGCAGCGCCCTCTTCATTGTCCAGGAGACTCTTCTGGGTTGCTTTACCCTGGTGCTCTGCACTATAGGTGGCTCTTCCATCGCCACAGCAGTTGGCAATGCTCGTATGCTAGAGGCTCGAGTCACTTAGCCTCTTGGTATCAAGAGGATGGTCGTCTCTTGTTTGTGTTTTGCATCATATATTTGTATTGTCGAAACGCTCGCACTGCAGATAATAAAGAAAAAGATAAAACAAAATACATTTAAAATATAGTTTCATGGTAACTCTGACGGCACCCCAGTCACGGCGTGGACAGTGGATATCAGATAATCCAAAGATATGTTCCATATAAGAAATGCGATAAATGGTTAAATGCAGAGTACGTTTATAACTAGCCGTTTTCACGATGGATTATTTTGCGCAAAATGTTTTAAAACATTTTACAATGTTTTAAAATGTTTTAGTCAGTAAGCGCGGTTCACGTAGCGATAGAGCTAACATGTTGCGAGAGAAAAATGGTTAAACCCTCAGCCCCTAGAGCGGTAGTGCCGAGATAGGGGCCGAACGTTATGATGCGGCAAATTATCCATGACGTGTAAAAGCTAACTACTGAAAATGTTAAGGACATTTACAATGATTTACACCAACATTTCGCGCAGTAGAGTCAAAGCCATCGTGAAGACGCGTGACATATCGAGAAGAAGGCAATTGATAATGTCCAAGTTGGGGCGCATTGAGGTTGACATTCTGCGCAAGTGGCCCATGGGGCATATCCGCGGGCGGCATAAAGCTGCGTCACTGGAATGAATGGTGGTCGGAGGGCAGGGATGCACGTCGCTTAGCAGGTGTCCCTACCCGTTGGACTGCCTGTAGAGCGGATACCGGTAACAACATGTCGCTTATAAGGGATAAGATAAAGGGCTGACTTTAAAGGAAATAGTTCACTCAGTTGTATTTTTTGAAGTTTCAAGAGTATATTAGAAGTAAAAACAAATATTTCGGCACTCATCGTAGCGCCTTCCTCAGTGAGTGAGTGGTGCATAGCCTTTTTTTAGGTCAGCGTAATAATTAGCATTTTTCACGAGATCAATTAAAATGTTAGCGCTTTCAATAAGAAATAAACTAATGGACTAAAATAATATAATTGTTTCATAAGCGTTTTGATTGTTTAATAATATAAGCGAAAGAATCAGAGCTACCATTTTTTTACATCTAATATACTCTTAAAACTTCGAAAAATATACAACTAACTGTTGAACCTGAGTAAAAATAACGATAGAGTATGACCCTTAAGTCTTACTTGAAATAGTTCACCTTAAATTGTTTTGTTTTTTCAACACGATTTGATTATATTTTGAAATACAACTTTTTTCATATTGTCAAAAATAGTCATACATCGCGCCGATTCAGGCCAGAAGGCGTACATTATTAATTTTATCAAAACTATATGCGTACTCTCTGCAACGTCAAGCGAAAGAATCGAATGGCTTAGCCAATCAGATTCGAAAGTAGTCGCGTAAGAATACTGTAGGTATAGTCTCTGCCAGGTGTATTTAAGGCCCACATTCTTGACGTTCTTAATTATGGCCCACATTCCTTCGACAAAAAAGTCAAATATATTCGGCTGGAGAGCCTTTTCAGCCCAGAAGACTTGTTGGGGTTTTTCAACACGGGCTGCAAAACTGCTATCTCAGTGCAAAACCATTTTAAGGTAAAACTATTTCCTTCAATAAGCAAGTTGTGTAGTTCTAACCTCAAGTTCAATGGCCTTCAGGTCTGTGATAACAACCAAAATACAATAAAAATGGCGCCCGATTGAGCGCCGAGCCGTGAGGAGATGTCGGCAGATTAACTGTCATGCCTATATACATATTTGGTTGTGTTTTTGTATTATTTAGGAGCGCCACAACTGACAAGACAACCGCTACGGTTATGTAGCGCCTATACGTTTTTATCTCGTTCTATACCCAACCCATACAATTGAGTGGAACATACGAACAGTATTGCGAAATGCAAAGCTGCGTCTAGAGTTCTACATGGGGCGGCTATCCCCATGGCTGGCCGAACCCCATGGCTAATGGGGTGGGCCGGACTGAATAAATTCCTAGATCATGGCTTGGCTACGCTGTGGCTGCATAATCTAAACCTGATTTAGTTTGCATCCCTCTTATAAACTAATCATGTTAAAGAAGCCTAGCATGTTCCATAAACAGTAAAAGACTGAGGGAAATAAACACATACAACTAATACATCTCTAAATTCTGCCGTGACTGGAATTACGTGATCGGATGGTGGGGTCAGGGCCTGCGCAACAAGCTTAGCTTAGCGTGGGTCCTGATCTCACGGGAATCATCCATCAAGAACATTCGACTAAATATAAAAACAAAAATGCATTTACAAAAATCCCACGCGGCCAACGGCCAGCCATTGACATTTGGGAGTGGCTGTGGCTGGCTGTGGCTGTGATGCCATGGCTGTGGGGTGGCTAAGCCAAAGAAAAGTGCAGCCATGTCGAACTCTAATCTACACATTGTATATCTTATATTTTACTTTGCCATCTAAATAAGAGACTTCGCAATAAACGATGACAATACATTGTCTCCGCCTTTGCTGTTGTCGGTGAGTAGGCAGCATGTAGTTTATCTCACCTTGCCCTGTCCCGTTTCGTCCCGTCCCATTCCGTCCGGCTTGTCGTATCACCTCAGTGTAAAAGAACTGAAAACGAACTGAACTGTTCGGTATCGAGAGCATATTATTGTTGTAGGCCTTAGGCGTAAGGTTTTTGATGTTAATGGCTATTATATTTCGGCGTATTGATTTCACAGCAGAAACTTTCAAGTTTCTAGTTCTCCGTCTCTGAATCATTTACATCATGAAACATCGATTCTCCGAGCAAAGCGCAGGCAGTATGAATGGCCTAATACAACATAATGGCCCTGACCAAAGTCATGGGATTAACCTGATCAAAATATAGCAGTTCGCCAGTGCCAGACACAGGTATATGGATGAATCCCATCAACTTACTTGACGCACCAATGCTTCAGGATCCCGAGCTCTGATGGTCAAAGGCAGAGGGCATCAATGACTGCGCTGATTATAAGCTGGCAGATTCCTCTCCAGCTTCGGCAGAGGGCATCAAGGTCTGCACTGAATATAAGCTGGCAGATTCCTCTCCAGCCTCGTGATACTGGTTCCGGGGTTTCCTTCCTCCGCTGGATGGGCAATATTTTTATGGAAAGGTTACGGGGTAATCAGAAGCCCGGGTGAACTTCTTGTCATTTCGACCTCAGTGAAAGCTGACACCGCTGAATGGAACATGTCATCAGCTTGCAGGGGGACTTGGAGACGCCACCCGCACACCGCGCGGCCCTACGATCCTGTGTGTATAGATAGAACGAGAAGAGATGGTTAGAACTGTTCTATGTTTGTCTCAGAATCTCTGATGAAATGCTGCTTGGGCATTCAACAGCTCCACCTTGCGCCGCTTTTGTTCTATTTCTGCCTTGATTACAAATTCGACATTTGCAGCTGTTTTCTAACTATATAGCAACCAAAACTTTGCGCCCTCAATTTCAGCGTCGCACCGAAATCTTGGTCGCACCGTTCTTCTATAGCCTTGGTCGCACCTATAAGGTATCTCAGAAAAGCACCAGAAGCGCGGGAGCGTAATGCTCGTGGCCAGTCCGCCCCAGGCAGCCGTCAAGCGACTACTAGGGCCAACACCACGCTGTTTCTCCATCATCCTTTGAGCTGAGTGTGATGGTCAATATCAGGCAGAGACAAACAGCCAAGTGGATACGACGTATGTAGGTCATTGCGTCGGCCCCTTCGTTGCTGGCGAGCTTGTAATGATACGGTACCTCCCTCCACGACTGAGCCCAGTGTCCTCTGCCGCTACGTTCAGCAGGCTTCTAATAACGACTCTGAGTCCCGATTGGGTGAAGCCATGGAGAAGTGGGCTGTCAAGGTCTCGGCTCCCTATACCGACTCCTGAGCCCATTGGTTGAACCATTGGTGGGCCCTGTCAAGGTCTCACAGCTCTAATGAACGACTCCTAGTCCCTATTGGTGACCATGGTGGGCTGTCAAGGTCTGCAGGCTCCTAATATCGACCTCCCGATCCATGGTGAATCCAATGGGTGGGCTTGTTCAAGTCTCAGGCCTTAATAACTGACTCACAAGTCCCATTGGTGAACCATGGTAGACGCTGTCAAGGTATCAGGCTCCTAAATATCGACTCCCGAGTCCCCATGGTGACCCATGGTGGGCTGTCAAGGTCTCAGCTCCTAATAACGACCCTGAGTCCCAGTGGTGAACCATGGGTGGGCCTGTCAAGGTCTCAGGCTCCTATAACGACTCCGAGTCCCATTGGTGAACCTTCGGAGTGGGACTGGCAAGGTCTCAGGCTCCTAATAAGTGTACTCCGAGTCCCATTGTGACCATTGGTGGGCTGTCAAGGTCTCAGGCTCCTAATATCGACCCCGATCCATTGTGAACCATGGTGGCTTGTCAAGTCTCAGGCGCTCCTAATAACGACTCCCAAGTCCCATTGGTGAACCCATGGGTGGCTGTCAAGGTATCAGGCCCTAATAATCGATCCCGAGTCCCATTGGTGAACCAATGGGTGGGCCTGTCAAGGTTCTCAGGCTCCTAATAAGCGACTCCCAAGTCCATTGGTGACCATGGGTGGCTGTCAAGGTCTCAGCTCCTAAATAACGACTCCCAAGTCCCATTGGTGAACCATGGGTGGGCTGTCAAGGTCTCAGGCTCCTAATAACGACTCCCAGTGTTGAACCATGGGCGGGCGGCATTTTTGGAAATGTTAATTACAAAATGCAGACTATCATAGGTACTTATAGAGCCATAATATCAGTTAAAACTAAAAATATTGCTTTGAAATTTGGTTTCGGCATCGTTCATGCTTTATTCTCCAATATACTTCGGTTTTTGAATATAATGCTTAATATTTGATATAATTGAATTAAAAACGTATTTGGAGAAAAAAATGTCCGCAATAACATTTTTAAGGTATATTTGAAACCAGAACATTTACCGGAGAACCAAGTATATTGGACAACCAAGAGAACGAAATCAAATTACAAGGCAATATCTTGAGCTTTGGCTAACTTAGAGCTGATGGGTGTAGACTTTGTATTCGACATTTCCAAATATGCGGGCGGGCGGACGATCGAGGTCTCAGCAGGACCGTCAGCGCCGCTGGTCATCCGAGCAGGGCAAGTCGAACAGAACAAGATGTATGAATCTGTAACATAGGTACAATGCAGAGAAATTATTGCTTGGAAGCCAGCACATACATACCGATATCAATCAACTTGGAGCTGTTTGTATTATTGTTAGCAAATATTTTGATAAATCAACACTAATAACGTTATGCCCACCGTGTAAATGTAAATATTCATCATACGGAGTTGAACCGGATGCATCAGTCATGCTGTTTTCACGTTTTACTCACATTTTTCGCCGCAGCAATTACTGATAAACCCTGGCTATATCAGGAAGATGGATGGGTTTGCGGCGACTTTTTACTGGCCGACGCCTTCGCCGGCCATTAAAGCCGGCTGCACCCAAGATTAGAAATATAAATGGCCCGTGGACAATAGAAGTGTTTCCTTTCCCAAAGAATTTTAGACTACGTAACCGGCATACCGCCAACTCTAAGAAGATTTGAAAGTAGTATGGTGAATGGTATGTTGCTGAGAGTAAATTCAAATGTAGCTTTTTAGCTCCTCGGGACCTCTGAACTAAAATCAATCCAAATGCCTCTGAACTTTATGCAAATGAGTTATATAGATAAATCACAGTGTTGTTTTATCACTATTATTTATTGGATTTGGATTGTTGGATTCATTGTAGTGTTACCCCAAGCAACCATTTTTGCTCTTGGTCGTGTCTGCCTAAAGTAATGTCCTGATGTTTGCCTAGCAACTGGCAACAGCAGAAATGTCGATATCCTGCCTCCTTCTCCCTCCCCATCCCGTGCGTCACAACATCAGTGCTAATGCTGCGCCGCGTTACGTCACATCTCATCACATTCCGTCCGCCGGCCGTGATAGTCGCATCGCTCGCACTCGGCGGCGCGTCGCTGCCGCAGGGGTAATCAGGGGCGGAGAGCGAGCCGCAGTACACTCCATCAGGTAAGACGAATGTCCACAGGAAGTGGCTCGATGAAGCCCATGAAGTGCGCACGAGTCAGTTGACGGCGCCGTACACGGTGGCAGGGCGGCGGTGACGGTT
>VOPJ01006166.1:0-10684 GCA_014673585.1 Semibalanus balanoides
ATTCGCCGTGTTTGGTTACGTCATAAAATCATCTATTCTTGACGATAAAGACCATTTCAACCCAAATACATGGATTATTTTCACTTTTTTTAGTCTTTCCTTCTTAAAATCTTTGTTTGATGATATAAATGGTCATGCTGCAAACAGAAAGGTAGCTCTTAACGTCCTCTACAAGATGTCAAAAGAAAATTAAAAATCGGTTCAAAACTTAAGGAGATACGTTGTCTCATAAAGTTGAACTAATCCGCTAGATGGCATTAGTAGTCAAAATTTATATCGCGTTTATCTTCAAAAGTTACCGTCGGATTTCGTCGTTCTTGGTCTCATTCAACTCAGCACATGTTGGTCTTTCTATATAACATGCAAATTTGCATAGATGGCGCCATATGTATTTTTTTTCTTTCCCATTTTCCCCATTTTTAGTCTTTCCTTCTTTCTACAAAAGTAGATATACCATCAGAATGAGCTTTTCAAGGGAAATCGAATGGTGCCATTTTTTACCCAAAATTTATGATTTTTTCCTAATGGGAAAATCATGTTTTGAAACTTTCTTTGAAGTTTTTACTCTCTTAATTTTAGAAAGATACGCTTTTAAAGATACGCCATTCAACTCGTACAGCGAAAGGCCGATTTTTTTTGGTACTTTAATTTGTCTAAGGATTGGATTAGTTTCCAAAATTTGCATCAATTGGCCAATTTGGGCTAAACAAGCCTTTTCCGATTCCGAATCTATGGGAAAACGTTTTTTTTTACCCTAATCCAACAAAAAGTACACCATTCGATTCGCCTTGATCTGGAGAGTCCGAAAAAACGGTTTTTTGATTTTTCCGATTTTTTTTTGATTTTTTTTTGTTTAACATCATTTTTTTAACTTGTTTATTTTGGAGAAATGATTTTTTTTTAGATTTTTTCTGGATTGCCCTTGCAAAGTTGTCTCAAAGTTATTTACTTAGTTTTTAAATTGGTTGAATATTCAAAAAGATCAAGTGAATTAATACGGTCGGGTCTGTCTGTACGGTCGGGACTGTCTGTACGGTCGCAACTGTCTGTACGGTCGCAACTGTCACCAGAATCACTCCAGGGAAGCCTAGAGAAGTCTAGGGCAGCGTAGAGCCACTAAGAACACTCTGGCAGGCTGTTCCTGCCCCGGCCGAGCGCCGAAGGCGCGAGAAAGCGGTCTCAGCCACGGTGTGCAAGCGGCCGTTGAGGGTATGTACCCAGAAGAAAAAAAAGCTGAGGCAGTCATCGGTCATCGTCAGCAAGGAGGGACTGAAACCGCTCCACTTCGGCTTCACCGATGGCCTCGTCTCCTCCTCAGGATCAGTGTTCGCCATGGGCCCACCAACACTCAGCCCGGCCCAGCCCGGGCCCATAAGCACCAAGCCCAGGCCCAGACCAGGCCCAGCCAAACCCATAACATTGAGGCCCAGGCCCAGCCCAGCCCGTTAAGATTGCACAATAAGCATGCATTTGCCTTAAGATGATTACATATATCTCAGTTTTTCGTACGATTTAAAAATTGTCAGCCCAGGCCCATCCAGAGCCCATTGATTTCCTTAAAGTAGTGGCCCGGCCCAGCCCATTGCCCGTAGGGCCAGCCCGGCCCATGGCGAACACTGCTCAGGATCCATCATCCAGGTCAGGATGTTTTTTTTCCTTCTGGGTACTTACCCCCAACGGCCGCTTGCACACCGTAGCTCAGACTGCTATCTCGCGCCTTCGGCGCTAGAGCAGGCTAGAGCTGTCTAGAGCAGCCAGAAACACTCTGGGAGGGGCTATGTCCTTAACATGACTTAGCTTAACAGCCTGTCGCAAGAAAACGGTAAAAGTAAAGTGTGTTTAGAAAACGGTACCAAAATACACATTTTAAGTGTTCTTAAACTAAGTTCAATATTGACTAAGTTTGCGCCACCTGGCGGCCAAAACCAGAACTCTAGGGCTTATTTTTTTCGACGTCCGACTAGCCCGTTGTCTTGGGAACCCAAAAATGTATAGCCACTAGAGATGCAAAATTGGAGCCCAGCGGCCCAGCGCTGGGCCCAAATTCAGGCCCGGCAGGGCTTCTGTGAGTCTGAACTCAGTCTGAACTCGATCTTGCTGGGCTCATGCTGGGCTCAGCACGGACAACCCAGTGTTGAAGGGATACACTGCTGGGCTTGGTGCTGGGCTTGGTGCTGGGCTTTGATAGCTCCAGGATAATAGCTGGGCTTGGTGCTGGGCTTACCAACAGATGTGCTGGGCCTGTGCTGATGCTGGTCCCTGACTATTGGATTTTTTTTTGCATCTCTAATAGCCACGTCCCCTAGCTTCGTTAGAAATACATCAAAAGGCCATTTAAGTACACCCATGTAACCCTAAGTACGTTCTGCCACATCCCAGGGCTAATGTATTAAACAGGGGCTTAAGATTAACAGCCTTTCACAAGAAACGGTAAGAGCTATCAAATGCGGTGTTCACCAGTCGATAGGCAATTTATTTTCTTCAGTATTCAGTGAACGGCCACAAATACACTTTTTAAAGTGGTTCTTAAACTAAGTTCAATTATTAGACTTAAGTTTGCGCCACCTGGCGGGCCAAAACTCAGAACTTCTGGGGCTTTATTTTTTTTCGAACGGGTCCGGCTAGCCCGTTGTCTGGGAATCAAATAATGTATGCCACTTCCTAGCTTTCGTTACAAATGCATATAAGGCCATTTAGAGTACATCATTTAAGGTAGGTACGTCTACTAAGCATCCCAGGGGCTATGGTCCTTAACAGGAACTTAGCTAACAGCCTTGTCACAAGAAAACGGTAAGAAGCTATTAACATGCAAGTGTTCACCAGTCGATAGGCAATTGAATTTTCTTTGTGTGATAGTAACGGGCTACACAATACCTTTTTAAGTGTTCTTAAGCTGCAGTTTCAATATTGCTAAGTTTGCGCCACCTGGCGGCCAAAACCAGAACTCTGGGGCTTATTTTTTTTCGACGTCCTGCTAGCCCGTTGTCTTGGGAACTCAAAAATGTACAGCCACTTCTCCTAGCTTTGTTACAAATGCACCATAAGGCCATTTAAGTACACCCATGTAACCCTAAGTACGTCAACCAACCATCCCAGGGCCTATGTACTTAACAAGGCTTAGCATAACAGCCTTTCACAAGAAAACGGTAAGAGCTATCAACATGCGGTGTTCACCAGTCGATAGGCAATTTAATTTTCTTCATGTATTCAGTGAACGGTACCACAATACCCTTTTTAAGTGTTCTTAAGCTAAGTTCAATATTGACTAAGTTTGCGCCACCTGGCGGCCAAAACTAGAACTCTGGGGCTTATTTTTTTCGACGTCGGACTAGCCCGTTGTCTTGGGAACTCAAAAAAATTTATAGCCACTTCCCCTAGCTTCGTTACAAATGCAACCATAAAGCCATTTAGTACTCCATTTAAGTAATCGTCTACTAAGCATCCCAGGGGCTATGTCCTTAACAGGACTTAGCTTAACAGCCTGTCACAAGAAAACGGTAAAAGCTATTAACATGCGGTGTTCACCAGTCGATAGGCAATTGAATTTGCTTAGTGTGTTAAGTAAACGGTACCACAATACCCTTTTTAAGTGTTCGTCAACTAAGTTCAATATTGACCAAGTTTGCGCCACCTGGCGGCCAAAACCAGAACTCTGGGGCTTATTTTTTTTCGACGTCCGGCTAGCCCGTTGTTGCCTCGCACACTGTATAGCCATTCCTAGCTTGGTTACAAATCGCCCATAAGGCCATTTAGGTACATCCATGTAACCTAAGGTACGTCCCTAACAATCCAGGGGGCTTATGTTACTTAACAGGGCTTTAGCTTAACAGCCTTTCACAAGAAAACGGTAAGAGCTATCAACATGCGGTGTTCACCAGTCGATAGACAATTGAATTTGCTTAGTATGTTTGTAAACGGTACCAAAACACACCATTTAAGTGTTCTTAAACTAAGTTCAATATTGACTAAGTTTGCGCCACCTGGCGNGCGTCCCTTTTGGTTGTTTACGGCGAGCACGTGGTGTTTTGTGGAGAGAAAAGTGCATGTTTTTGTGAGAAATAGGTAAGTTGTGGAATGGACATTGGTATCAGGTTACGTGCGATGTTTTGGAGTGCATGAATATCGTATCAGTTTTTCTGGATTTTGTATATATTAAATGATATTAGCGAAGGTAAGTCTTGCCCCTTTTTTCTAAAATTTTGCGGCAATTATGACGCCGATCCAAATTAGATATGTATTAGAAAACTTGATTTTTTTTCGAGTCTTTAATTTGAATGAATTCACGTTTCCTGGACCATTTTTACGCGCTGATTCCAGAAATGCTACTCTTTTTGGCATATTATCAGTTTTTTTTCTTCACTCTATTGATAATCAATTATCCCGCTATTGGCTGGGGTCTGAGCCATTGACTGGGTGGGGGAAAACTTGCCCCCATAGATTATCTTGCGAACCATTGGTCGCAGCGAAAAGCGCGACCCGGTATTCGAAAGATCTTGACGAGACGCATCTGAAGTCAACTCGATCATTCCAAGTTCAGGTCACGTGTCAGGTCAAGGTCAGGTCAAAGGTCAAAATCGAGTGTTTTCATGTTTCGTGCCCTGCAGTCCGCCAAGTCAGCAGTTATGAGCCCAACCTCACCCAATATACTCTCAACTCTATTGAAAAGGTACTGCATGAGTGTAACTGTTAAGCAAAGGTCAAGGTCAAGGTCAGGTCTCACAAGGGCTCTAAAGGTAAATGATACTTATTCCTGGTGTGACACTTGTTTTATGGGTTATTTTACACGTGAAATACGATGATGACAATGGTTTTCCCGAATAGACCCATTTTAAGACGTTCAGGTCAATCGTCATGTCAAGTTCAGGTCACAAAAGGTCACTAAATGTAAACGATACATATTCCTGGTGTGACACATGTTTTATGGGCTATTTTAAACGTAAAATACGATGATGACAATGGCTTTGCCGAATGAACCCGTTCAAAGACGTTCAGGTCAAGCGTCCGGTCATGTTCAGGTCGCGAGCCTAGCTTGGTGCCTGGCTCTAGAGGTTGCGACCAGGCTTGATGTAGGGCCCACCAGTTTTCGTTCGGTGCCGGGCCGGGCTCAGGCCTGACTTGCAAAAATTGTACCATCGCCTGTTTCTGATAGCATTTCTTTCTTTCAGATGCCGTAAAAATGGAGGACACCAGCTCCGACGAGCTTTTCGACCTGAGCGACGATGACCCCTACTTTGATCCAAGAAAAGAAGCAGGAAGAAACTGGGAGGAAGAAAGCATGGATTCGGACGTCTCCGAAGAAGACATGAGAGAAGCTCGTGCGGTCAGCACAGCCATGACAATAAATCAGCTGTACAAGAACAAGAAGAGCACTGATGGTGCGACACCAGGACCGAGCGGTACAGCTGGAGGTTCAACCGTGCAGACAGCGGGATCGACCATCTCTGGAGCTGCTGACCCAGCTGCGGACTCTCAGGACTCTCCTGAGGGTGAGCCCCCATCGACCTCGTCGATTGATCCATCACCCGGGCCGAGACCAGCACGAACGGCAACGTGGACTCCAGATGAGACGTGGTCTTTGAGCGACCGCCTCTGGTGCTCCAAGACTGCGCTTCTCCTAAAAAAGAAGCGCGTGAAACGCCATGCACAAACGTGTGAGGGGTGCCCCCTGCTGGATTACAAAGCCAAGCGGCTGGAAACATACGTCAAGGACGGATGTGACGTGTTCAGGGTGTGCTGCTGTGGCACCCATCTGACGGCGGGTAAGCTGCAACTAAAAGACTTAATCACAAGGCACCTACGCAGTGCGCATCACAAACACCCAGAGCTCGTCACGGACCCGGAAATGCGACGCAAGGGGACCGTTCAGCTTCTCAACAAGTCGTACAAAACGGTCACGTCGGCAGTGATGGTTGCCGAAGAAGGCGAGTTCCCTTTGTTCAGGGAAACCGTGAGTGAAGACGAGGAGGTGCCGGAGGTGAGAGAAATGCCGGCAACAAGCAATGACGCAGCGACGCTGATGACATCATAGCAGTGCTGGGAAAGAAGGTTCCGCACTGGACCACGGAGAACATCCTGGGACCACACCTGAACCCAAACACAAGAAAGAAGTATCTTTCCTCCGTAGCGACGTTGTGCAGGGAGGCCAGAGTCGCACATCTTAGAGACTGGCGCTACATCCTGGCAAACGCCGACAGCCAGATTCGGGTCCGTAAGGCGCTGAACAACCGTCTGAAGACCACACACAGCTATGGGGAGATGATGGCTGCGGCTCTGAAGCGGGTCCTCAGAGAGCTTCGTGGATGCCTTATACTCCCCGAGTTAAAGGACGGGAAACAGAGGCAGTGGCGACAAATGATAGGCGAGGTTGAAGACATGGTGGATCGGGAAACATCGCTCTCCTCCGAGGCGAAAGTTGCCGAGGGACTGAGGCTGGAGGCCAAGAAGCAAGAGAGCTGCGTGGCAACGTCGGCTCAGCGCAAGAGGGCACGCAGAGACATCCTCGAATGGATGGACAGTGTCCAGAGGAGTCGTCTTCCAGAGGACCAGAAGAAGATACGGGACATCGCATTCACCTACCGGCAGGGCGTTTACCTTCTGATGAGTCTGTTCTCAGGACTTCGGACGGGGGTCATCTTGGGTTTGACCTGTGAGAATGTCCGCCAGAAGACGGAACACAGTGAGCAAGGTGTCGCCTCGATGACATGGGCCGGCGGAAAAACAAAAAAGAAGAGCGGGGCAACAACGGTCGTCATCCCCTTGGAGGACATGGCCCACATCAAGTTCTACCTTGACAATCTACGCGAAGCGGCGCCGAAGCGCGCAGACGACGACACTCTCCTGGCTGGATTCACGCCCTACCAGCCGGTCAGCGTGAAACTGAATCCCGCCAGGATGGACTTTAAGTCCATCATCTCCGGGAACGTGAGCCGGTCTTATCATGCAATGCAGACAGAAACGCTCAAGCAGAAAGGAGTGATCAGTGCCGAGACAGCTGCTGCGATCACCAATTACCGAAGGCACTCGCAAGTGATGGCGGACAAAACCTACAACAGGTTCAGGAAAACCCTGAAGGACGTGGGTGCCCAGTACGAGTTCCTCAGGGGAACAGGAGTGCTCGTAGGAGGCGAGGAGGTAACGGTGGACAACCTCTGGCCCAAACAGGCTATTCAGGCTGGGATACATGGGACAGCCGGGACCTCCCAAGGGTCGCAAGACGAAGAGGACGTCTCCGAGTCGGCGACCCCTGTCATCTACGTGGCGCCGCGCGCGAAGAGAAGCCGCCAAGACAGCACGCCATCGGCGGAAGGACCCCAGCTGGAGCCTCAGCCAGACCGGACCCCCGTGTCGGTGAGTGATATATTGCGATGGTGATTGTGAATGATAGAGATACATGTGAGTGAATGTGAGTGACACAGACATGATACCAATGCTAACCATTTCTCGTTCTGTTTCAGGGTGAAAAGGACGTCCCCGAGCCGGTGTCTCCTGTTGTCCCGAGTGACAGCGGTGAGAGAGGCAGGACACCAGTCACGGCGAGCGGCGACTCTCAGCCGGACCAGACCCCGATGTCGGTGAGTGATTGGTGATTGATAATGATAAAGAGACATGCCATTGTGAATGATAGAGATACATGTGAGTGAATGTGAGTGACACAGACATGATACCAATGCTAACCATTTTTCGTTCTGTTTCAGGATGAAGAGGACGTCCCCGAGTCGGTGTCTCCTGTTGTCTCGAGTGACAGCGGTGAGAACCGAGGCAGGACACCAGTCACGGCGAGTGGCGACACGCAGCCGGACCGGACCCCGATGTCGGTGAGTGATTGATGATTGATAATGATTAAGAGACATGCGATTGCGAATGATAGAGACACATGTGACTCATTGTGAGTGATACGGACATGATTGCAATGCTAACCATTTCTCTTTCTGTTTCAGGATTGTGGCATACTGCTGACGCCAGAGATCGAGCTGCTGAGACAGCGCCGCTTGCAGTCGAAGAGGCAGTCATCTAAGTGGACGCCGACGCAGATGGCGCTGCTCGATCTAATGATGGAAAAGAAGGTGCCACGACGGCTCCCCGACGTCGTCGCCTTCGCGAAGAAGTACGGCTTTGCTGGCGACACGAACAAAATGAAGTCGCTCAACATGCGCTATGGCGAGCTTCTGGACGGGAAGTACAGGGCTTAAGTCCAGTGGGGGACGCCGGGGGGAGGGGGATACAGTGATAGCGCCAAGCGTTGAGCATGTCTTTCGACTGTCTTTCGTTCGAGTTCGAGCACGAGAGTTTCGAGTTTTCGAGTTTTTAGACAAAGGTGTTCGTAACACGGAGTTTGGTGTTGTTTGGTGTTTGTTTGAGCTTCTGGACGGGAAGTACAGGGCTTAAGTGCAGTGAGGGACTCCGGTGAAATACAGTGATAGCGACAAGTGCTGAGCGTGTGTTTCGAGTGTCTTTCGTTCGAGTTAGAGTACGAGGGTTTCGAGTTTTCGAATTTTTAGACAAATGTGTTCGTAACACGGAGTTCGGTGTTTGTTTGGTGTTTGTTTGAAACGAATGCTATACGGATGCATAACACCCATGATAATAAAAAGCGCTGGCCTTACATGGCCATACGACCGCCTAAGACCGCGTTTCGCAAAAAGCTGGTAGCATTTTTAGCTCCTTTCTAAAAACAGTGATAGATAGAAGCATGCAGTTTTCAAAATTAAATTTGCTAATTAAGTATGCAGAACATAAAACAAAAATCGTAAAAATTTGAATCTAAGTGTGCCTAATCGTGGAATGAATTAACACAACCTAGCGGCCAAAACCAAAACTATGTAGTTTATGTTTTTCGACGTCCGACTAGTCTGATGTCTGTATAGCCACTTCCCCTAGCTTTGTTAGAAATGCTTCAAAAGGCCATTTAAGTACACCCATGTTAACCTTGGTAAGTCCACTAAGAATCCCAGGGTCTATGTCCTTAACAGGACTTAGCTTAACAGCCTGTCACAAGAAAACGGTAGGAGGTACCAACATGCGGTACTCATCAATCGATAGGCAATTGAATGTGCTTAGCAAGGCTGGTAAACGGTTAAAAAATACCCCTTTTAAGTGTTCTTTAACTAAGTTTAATATTGACTAAGTTTGCGCCACCTATCGGCCAAAACCAGAAGTCTGGGCTTACTTTATTGCAATGTTCGGCTAGCCCGTTGTCTTGGGAATCCAAAAAAGTATAGCCACTTCCCCTAGCTTTGTTACAAAATGCACCATAAGGCCATTTAAAGTACACCCATTTAAGTAAGTACGTCTACTAAGGCATCCAGGGGCTATGTCCTTAACAGGACTGTAGCTTAACACCTGTCAAAGAAAACGGTAAGAGCTAATCCAACATGCGGTTTTGGACGCAGTCGATAGACAATTGAATTTGGCTTAGTGTGTGTTTTAATAAACGGTTACCAAATACGCTTTTTAAGTGTTCTTAAACTAAGTTCAATATTGACTAGTTTGGCGTCCACGCTGGCGGCCAAAACCAGAACTCTGGGCTTATTTTTTCAACGTCCGGCTAGCCGTAGTCTTGGGAATCCAAAACAATGTAAGCCATCTCTCCTAAGTCTTTGTACAAATGCTTCAAAAGGCCATTTAAGTACACCCATGTTAACGTAGGTAAGTCCATTAAGAATCCCAGGGTCTATGTCCTTAACAGGACTTAGCTTAACAGCCTGTCACAAGAAAACGGTAAGAGCTATCAACATGCGGTACTCAACAGTCGATAGGAAATTGAATTTGTTTATTGTTTATAGTAAACGGTAACAAAATACCCTTTTTAAGTGTTCTTAAACTAAGTTCAATCTTGACTAAGATTGCGCCTGGCTTAGAGGAGCTTGGGGCTGACGTGGGAGCCTTCTGGAGCTCTCTGGAGATTTTTGGTGAGCTTGGGAGCTTTCTAGGGACCTAAAGTGAGCTTGGAGCTGACGTGGGAGAAAGCAGAAGCACTCTAGAGCCGGCTAGAGCTGCTTAAGATGCTTTTGAAGCAGTACGGAAGCACTCTGGGAGACTGAGTCGCAGGCTGTGAGCTCAAGTCAGGCTATTTTGGGGGAGCTCAGGTGAGCTTAGACTCAGGTGAGAGCTTTCTGAGAAGTTAGGTGAGCTTTGGAGCTGACGTGGGAGAAAGCAAGGAGCACTCTAGAGCCAGCTAGAGCTGCTTAGAGCTGTCTGTTTAAAAAGCAGTCCGGAAGCAAACTCTGGGAGGACTGAGTGCAGCTGTGGAGCTCACTCTTGAGCTGCTGAAGTCTTCGGAATTTTTTGGTGAGCTTAAACTTCCACGTGGCGGCTTGCTAGTGAGCACATAGGTAGGAAGTCAGCACACGTAGACAATCAAGAGCAACTCTAGAGCAGGCTAGACTGTCTAGAGGCAAGCCAGAAGTACTCCTTGGGAGGGCCTGCACGAAGCTTTTGGCTGACGTGGGCGCCTCCAGGAGCTCTTTGGGGGAGCTCAGGTGAGCTTAGACTCAGGTAAGAGCTTTCTAGAGAGCTTAGTTGAGCTTGGAGCTGACGTGGGAGAAAGCAGGAGCACTCTAGAGCAGGCTAGAGCTGCTTAGAGCTGTTTGAAGCAGTCCGGAGCACTCTGGGAGGCCTTGTTCCATTACAATACCGAACTATCTTGAATACTCAGCCTCCTAGATGACATCAAATATTTCGGAAT
>VOPJ01006167.1:0-10685 GCA_014673585.1 Semibalanus balanoides
GGAGAGTCAGCAGACGGCGCAGGTGAACCTGGTGGACCTGGCCGGCAGCGAGCGGGTGGCGCAGGCACACACCACCGGCGTCCGGCTCAGGGTCAGTACACGCCAGCTGCTGCCCCGAGACCGAGAGTGTTGTGTGAGTCGCGACCAGCCGGCCGTGTGCTGTATGCTCTGATGTGACGCGAGGGGTTGTTGTGAGCCGTGAGTTCTGGCAAGCTGTCATGTGACAGGAGGGGAAGTATAAGCCGTGGCTTCTGACCAATGCAGTGAGTTCTGACCAGTGCAGTGAGTTCTGACCAGTGCAGTGAGTTCTGACCAGTGCAGTGAGTTCTGACCAGTGCATGGAATTCTGACCAATGCAGGACAGCCCAATGAGTTCTGACCAATGCAGGACAGTCCAATGAGTTCTGACCAGTGCAGTGAGTTCTGACCAATGCAGTGAGTTCTGGCCAATGCAGTGAGTTCTGACCAGTGCAATGAGTTCTGACCAATACAGTGAGTTCTGACCAATACAGTGAGTTCTGACCAATACAGTGAGTTCTGACCAGTCCAGTGAGTTCTGACCAATACAGTGAGTTCTGACCAGTGCAGTGAGTTCTGACCAGTGCAGTGATCTGAGCAGGCTAAAGTTCTGAGCAGGTGGCAGTGGATTCTGAGCAGTGCAGTGCAGTTCTGACCAGGTTCCAATGAGTTCTGACCAATACCAGTGAGTTCTGACCAATACAGTGAGTTCTTGACCAGTTTGCAGTGAGTTCTGACCAGGTGCAGTGGAGTTCTGACCAGTGCAGTGAGTTCTGACGCCAGCAGTGAGTTCTGACGTGTTCTGGATCTGCCAGGAAAGGGATTGTGGTTCTGAGCAGTGCCAGTGAGATCTGACCAGTAGTTTCTGATCTGCCAGTAAGGGGTGGTTACCTGACCAGTAGTATCTGAAATCTGCCAGAGAGGTAGGTGGTTCTTGACCAGTGTTCTGATCTGCCAGGGAAGGGGTGGTTCTGACCAGTGTTCTGATCGCCAGGAAAGGGGTGGTTCTGGACCAGTGTCTGATCTGCCAGGAAGGAGGTTCTGACCAGTGGTTCTTTGATTTTTCTTTTTTTTGCCAGGAAGGGGTGGGTCTGCTCTGATCTGCCAGGAAGGGGTGGTTCTGACCAGTGTTCTGATCTGCCAGGAAGGGGTGGCAGTTCTGACCAGTGCAGTGAGTTCTGACCAGTGTTCTGATCTGCCAGGAAGGGGTGGAGTTCTGACCAGTGTTCTGATCTGCCAGGAAGGGGTGGTCTGCTCTGATCTGCTCGACAGTGAGTTCTGACCAGTGTTCTGATCTGCCAGGAAGGGGTTGGTTCTGGCAGTGCACGTGAGTTCTGACCAGTGTTCTTGATCTGCAGGACAGGGGTGGCAGTTCTTTGACCAGTGTTCTGATCTGCCAGGAAGGGGTGGTCATCAACAAGTCGCTGCTGACGCTGGGCAAGGTGATCATGGCGCTGGCGGATGGCGGACGGGCACACATCCCCTACAGAGAGTCGGCGCTCACCTGGCTTCTCAAGGTACGGACACTGACTCAGAGCGTAAGTAAACCTCCGGGCTGTGATTCTGATGACATCCGTTAATGAACAATGCTTTCCGTTAACCCTTCGCTCGCTCTTCGCTCTGGGCCGCTACTCTGGTCCTGCCGCTGACCTGACTGCTGACCCCTCTGCTGATCTGACTGCTGACCTGGCCGTGTTACCCTTCTCAGGAGAGTCTGGGAGGTGACTGGTGGCCCTGGCTGACCTGACTGCTGACCTGGCCGTGTTACCCTCCTCAGGAGAGTTCTGGGAGTAACTCGTGCCCTGTCCTGACCTGGCCGTGTTGCCCTCCTCAGGAAGAGTCTGGGAGGTGACTGGTGGCCCTGGCTGACCTGACTGGTGACCTGCCGCTGATTACCCTCCTCAGGAAGTCTGGAGAGGTGACTGCGTGGCCCATCTTCTGACCGGCCGTGTACCCTCCCAGGAGAGTCTGGGAGGACTCTTGGCCCTGTCTGACCTGGCCGTGTTGCCCCTCCTCAGGAGAGTCGGGAGGTGACTGGGGCCCTGGCTGACCTGACTGCTGACCTGGCCGTGTTACCCTCCTCAGGAGAGTCTGGGAGGTGACTGGTGGCCCTGGCTGATCCTGACTGCTGACCTGGCCGTGTTACCCTCCTCAGGAGAGTCTGGGAGGTAACTCACGGACGGCGATGCTGGCCACCATCAGTCCGTGCTCGTTCCACGCTGAGGAGTCGCTCTCCACGCTGCGGTACGCCTGCAAAACCAACCAGATCGTGAACAGCGTGCACGTTAACGAGGACCCGCGCGCCCGCATCATACGGTCAGTGGCGCGGCATGGAGCTGATGGTGTACAGGCCGGCGCAACCGATGCTATTCTGTATTTCATTGTAAATATGATATCAAGGCAATGTAGAACCTGAACAAGGACGTGACGTGTGAAAGGTGACCGAGCGTTTACGGGGCGGTTCGGCAGTTGCCTGTCGGCTCTCTGTCTGGTCTGTCCGTCTGTTGTCTGACGTCTGACGTCTGACATCTGCCGCCGTCCTGACGTCATCCTCCCTGTCCGGCCGTCTCTGTCTGGTCTGTCCGTCGGCTCTCTGTCTGGTCTGTCCGTCTGTCCGTCTGTCATCTGTCATCTGCCGCCGTCCTGACGTCATCCTCCTCGTCCGTCCGGCAGTGAGTTGCGTGCCGAGCTGGACCGGCTGCGGCAGGAGCAGACGCTGGTGGCGCCGCCCAGCGGTGACCCAGGAAAGCAGCAGTCAGCGGCGGCCGCCACCGACTCGCCGAACGCCGTCCGCCACCGGCTGGCCATCACCCAGCTGAAGCGCAAGCTGCAGCATAAGGAGCTGATGCTGCACACTCAGAACAACGAGCTCGAGGAGGCCAAACGGTGTGTGTGGGGAGGGGAGGGGCGAGAGGGGTGTTACGTTCATAGGACGCTCAGCTCGAGGAGGCCAAACGGTGTGTGTGGGGAGGGGAGGGGCGAGAGGGGTGTTACGTTCATAGACCGCTTCCAGCTCGAGGAGGCCAAACGGTATGTATGTCGTCAGGAACCACTGTGTCCAGAACTCATTTGTCGAGCAGATCAGCTACAAGGTATAAAACTTATAAAAAGATAAAGAGATATAATATAGTATGTAAGTGAGGAGGCCAAACGGTGTGTGTGGGGAGGGGCGAGAGGCCGTGTTACGCTCATAGGACGCTCAGCTGAGGAGGCCCAGCTTTGCTTTGGGAGGGGCTTGGTCAACTGTCCGATATAAACCGTCTGTCGTGAACGGTCCGTATGTGCAGTTACGACGCCCTAAAGCACCAATCGTCACCATTAGCCAGCCGTACAGTCGCAGAGACTTCAGGTAACGTGTCATGGTCCTGAACCACGATGATGTTCCGGATATTCTCCTGATAGGACAGCGTATTTTACAGTGTATAACAAATACATTATCCACCATATCCACCAACAAATTTGCTCAAAGCTATTTGAGACTATTTCACCTGAGCTTATGTTAAGCACGTTCCCGAGAGATGAGTTCGCAGTGGTTTGTATGGCGGTGTCCGCCTCAGTGTCTGTGTCTGTTGCAGCCGTCTGGCGGAGGGCGGTGTCACCTCAGTGTCTGTGTCTGTTGCAGCCGTCTGGCGGAGGGCGGTGTCGCCTTCTGTGTCTGTCAGCCGCATCTCTGGCGGGGGGCGGGGGTGTCGCCCTCAGTGTCTGTTGGCAGCCGTCTGGCGGAGGGGGTGTCGCCTCAGTTCTTTTGTCTGTTGCAGCCGTTGGCGCTGGAGGGCGGTGTCGCCTCAGGTCTTGTTTGCGTTCGTCTGGCGGAGGGTGGTGTCGCCTCAGGGATGGTTCTGTGTCTGTTGCAGTCGTCTGGCGGAGCTGCGGTGTCGCCCTCAGTGTCTGTTGCAGCGTCTTGGCGGGAGCTGAGGGGGGTGTTCGCCTCAGTGTCGTTGCAGCCGTCTGGCCGGAGGGTGGGTGTCGCCTTCAGTGCTGGTTTGCACGTCTGGCGGAGGGTTGGTGTCGCTCTCAGTGTCTGTTGCAGCGTCTGGCGGAGGGTGGATGTCGCCTCAGTGTCTGTTTAGGTCGTCTGGCGGAGGGTGGTGTCGCCTCAGTGTCTTGTTGCAGCCTCTGGCGGAGGGCGGGTGTCGCCTCAGTTCTGTGTCTGTTGCAGTCCGTCTGGCGGAGGGTGTGTCGCCTCAGAGTGTCTGTTGCAGTCGATCTGGCGGAGGGTGGGTGGTTCGCCTCAGAGTCTGTGTCTGACCGGGAGGGTGGTGTTTGGCCTCAGTGTCTGCTGTCTGTTTTGCAGCCGGCTGGCGGAGGGTGGGTGTTTCGCCTCAGTGTCTTGTGTCTTGTATGCAGCCGTCTGGCGGAGGGCGGTTTGCCGCCTCATGTCTGAGTCTGGTGCACCGTCTTGGGCGGAGGGTGGTGTCGCCTTTCAGTGTCTGTGTCTGTTTGCAAGCCGTTGGCGGAGGGCGGTGCCGCCTCTAGTGTCTGTGTCTGGTTGCAGCCGTCTGTCGGAGGGTGGTGTTGCTCGCCTCAGTAGTCTGTGTCTGTTGCAGCCGTCTGGCGGAGGGCGGTGTCACCTCAGTGTCTGTGTCTGTTGCAGCCGTCTGGCGGAGGGCAGTGCCGCTGGTGCCCGTCCAGCTGCCGCCGCCGTCCGGTCCTCCGCCGGGGTGCCGTTCGTCGGCCACGTATCGCAGCCGTCCCTGGTGAACCTGCTGCCGGACCCGGCGCTGACTGAGACCGTGGCCTACCCGCTGCCTGACGGTGACGCGTCGCTCGGAGCCTCGGACGCCGCTGCTGTCCGCCTACACGGCCTCATGATCGACAAACTGCACTGGTGGGTCAGCCGTGCCGCGCAGACGAGCCGGCAGGGGTACTTCAAACCCGCCATCATTAGCCAGTGTGATTATTTCTCAGGGAGTATCTGGCTGAAATTCCCTTTATACCTACCTACTGACAAACTAGATCGTACTTAGCACCCTTTATAATAGTTATTCGTATACAAAAATATCGTAGATCGATCACGTTTGTTGTGTTTGGTCGCGCCCGAGTGTCGTTTAATCTAGCTTATCAGCTAGAATATCAATGAATGGTGGCCGTGCCCTTCAGCTGCCCTCCGTGGCTGTGATTCGTTGGTGCATTGGTTCGTTGATTCAGCGCAGTGCTACTTCCAGGGTTTCAGTGTCTGGGTGGCTGCTGTTACTCCCCTCCCTTACAGCTACACCGGGAGCTCTGTCTGACCTGTGGACCATCCTGTGACCCCACTGTACCATCACGTGATCATCCTGTGACCTGTGACTATCCTGTGAGTCCTGTGACGCCATTGTACCATCCTGTGACGTCCTGTGACCATCCTGTGACCTGTAACCTTCCTGTGACCTTTGGTGACCTGTGACCTGTGTACCGGCAGTTCTGTGACGCGGAGCGGGACCTGGGTCACCCTGCACCCCTCTGCCGTCTGTGTGACCTGTGACCTGTGTACCGGCAGTTCTGTGACGCGGAGCGGGACCTGGGTCACCCTGCACCCCTCTGCCGGCTGTGTGACCTCCTGTGACCCTCCTGTGACCCTCCTGTGACCTGTGTACCGGCAGTTATGTGACGCGGAGCGGGACCCGGGTCACCCTGCACCCCTCTGTCGGCTGTGTGACCTCCTGTGACCCCCTGTGACCTGTGTACCGGCAGTTCTGTGACGCGGAGCGGGACCCGCGTCACCCTGCACCCCTCTGCTGGCTGTGTGACCTCCTTGGACCCTCTTGTGACCTGTGGACCTGTGTACCGGCAGTTCTATGTGACTCGGAGCGGACCCGGGTCACCCTGCACCCCTCTGCCGGCTGTGACCCTCCTGTGACCTGTGACCTGTGTACCGGCAGTTCTGTGACGCGGAGCGGGACCCGGGTCACCCTGCATCCCTCTGCTGGCTGTGTGACCACCGTGAACGGGTCGGAGGTGACGGTGCCGACGTCGCTGCAGCACGGTGACCGGCTGGTGTTGGCCGGAGAAGTGTTCCTGAGGCTCCACCTGCCCGCCCACCCGCTGCTCGGTCTCCGAGACTTCGCAGACGCCAAGGCTGAGCTCGACAGGAAGAACGATGAAAAGTGCGTCAAACGACATTCGTGGGGAAAAAGCTGAAATGGGTGGCTATTTTGATAGCATGGCTTGGTAACTGACGTCTGTCGCTACAGCAGGCATGATTTCCATTTGATTATAGATTGTTATAGCTTGGTTCAGGCAGTGTAGGTTCGTGTTTGTGACGGGTGATATTGCTGAGTTGTATTGGTCGGTGGTCCTGATCAGATCTCTGCTGCTGTGTTCGGTATATGTCGCTCCTCCTGGCATTCCTGCAGTTAGCTGCTGCCGCGGCTGGGGCTGACCCTGACACCGGCCTGTCTGTGTGTCTGTCTGCTGCAGTTAGCTGCTGCCGCGGCTGGGGCTGACCCTGACACCGGCCTGTCTGTGTGTCTGTCTGTGTGAGCAGTTAGCTGTGGCCGCGGGTGGGGCTGACCCTGACACCGGCCTGACCCTGACACCGGCCTGTCTGTCTGTCTGTCTGTGTGAGCAGTTAGCTGTGGCCGCGGGTGGGGCTGACCCCGACACCGGCCTGTCTGTCTGTCTGTCTGTGTGAGCAGTTAGCTGTGGCCGCGGGTGGGGCTGACCTGGACACCGGCCTGTCTGTCTGTCTGTCTGTCTGTGTGGAGAGTTAGCCTGTGGCGGGTGGGGCTGACCCTGACACCGGCCTGTCTGTCTGTCTGTCTGTGTGAGCAGTTAGCTGCGCCGCGGGTGGGGCTGACCCTGACACCGGCCTGTCTGTCTGTCTGTGTGAGCAGGGCGGTCCAGGAACAGGAGCGGCTACGGCAGCGTGTGAAGCAGGAGCTGCTGCAGGAGCTGGAGCAGGAGCAGGCTGACGCCGAGCTGGAGCGCCACTCTCAGCAGATCCAGCTGGAGAGGCAGATCGAGTCGCTCAAGGAGCAGCTGGTACGCTGGAGGCGGGCAGGGCCGGGTTATACGGGTGTCACCAGGAGGGACGCCGTCTGGTATAGATCTAGTAGTCATCATGGAGACTGAAATGCCGCCGGGTGTGGGCCGGGAGATGGCCTAGGTCGGTGTGGCCCAGCTTTTTTTCTGGTGGGCTACGCCGGAATAAATTGTGGGTGTCTCATGGGAATGCTAGACTGGATACTTATTTCACAGTATGCATAGCTGGTGCCTAAACACTCGGCGGTAGTCTCTTTCCCATTCATTTATACCACTCATACAATTTGGAGGATAAGTATTGTGTATCTTTAATAAGCGTGATCAACGCAGTGTTAGTGTGTTTGGCAGAAGTCATGCAGGCAGAAGTGATGTGTTGGTGACCTGCCGGTGCCGGCGGTAGTTCTGTGTCGATCTGACTCGGCCGCCAGTCGGCCCTGTATTTGTTGTGTGGGTGTGGGTGGGTGTCCCCTGTCTGACGTCTGTCTGTGTGCCTTCCAGGAGCAGCTGAAGGAGCAGGAGCGATGTCCTGCCGTCGCTTCCGTCACTAGCCCGGCAGACACCTCGTCACTCAACGTCAGCCTTTACCACTCGGACCTGCTCGAGGTACAGTTCTTTCTTCCCCCTGACCTGCTCGAGCTACATTGCAGATCTGCTTTGCTTGGCCCCCTGTGTCTGACCAGCCGCCGCCAGTTAGCGTCAGCTGTCAGCGGGCAACGCTGATAGAGGTCAGCGAGGTCTGATCAGAGAGGTCAGCGAGGTCTGATCAGAGAGGTCAGCGAGGTCTGGACCAACGAGTCAGCGAGGTCTGACCAGAGAGATCAAGTGAGGTCTGACCAGAGAGGTCAGCTCAAGGTCTGACCAGAGGGGTCCCTCCCCCAAAAGGCGAGGTCTGACCAGAGGGGTCAGCGAGGTTCTAACCAGAGAGGTCAGCAAGGTCTGAACCAGAGAGGTCAGCGAGGTTCTGACAGAGAGGGTCAGCGAGGTTCTGACCAGAATAGGTCAGCAAGGTCTTGAACCAGAGGGGGTCAAGCGAGATCTGACCAGAGAGGTCAGCGAGTCTGACAGAGAGGTCAGCGAGGTCTGACCCCAGAGAGGTCAGCAAGGTCTGACGCAGAGAGGTCAGAGAAAGGTAGCAAGGTTTCGTGACCAGATGAGGTCAGAAGAGGTCACAAAGGTCTGCCAGAAGAGGTCAGAGAGGTCCAGGTGAGGTCTGACTCAGAGAGGTCAGCGAGGTCTGACCAGAGAGGTCAGTCGAAGTCTGACGGCAAAAACTAACCACACAAGGCATAACAGACAGACACATGACAAGGACACAGACAACGACAAGCATGTAAAGCTAAGAATACACGAGACAGAGACACCACAGTGATCACAGAGGAACGGAAGAAAGTATGACACAGGAGACAAGTCAGGTTGCGAATACCATAAAAATACACGAGAGGCTCAAAAAAAAACGAGAGACAAAGCAGTCAGGCAGCAGCAAGGGAACAACATACAGGATACAGTGCAGAGCGCACAGGAGGCAAACAGCAGACACATCAGCAAGTAAGCGCAAAGCCAAGCAGCCACACGACGGACTAAGAGGCAAAAGATAGGCGAGGCAAGAGCAAATTAATGAACGCACAGATCACAAAGGGGAACGAAAAAGCACCACAAAAGAGCGAAGTCAGCTAGCACATGCACAAGAAACCATCACAGGAGCACACCAGCATGCACAGCAAGCAAAGAAGGCAACAGCCCCACGAAAGGAGAGCGAGCAGTGGAGAGATCAGTGAGGTCTGATAGAGAGATCAGTGAGGTCTGACCAGAGAGGTCAGCCAGGTCTGACCAAGAGGGTCAGCGAAGGTCTGACCAGAGGGTCAAGCGAGGTCTAACCAAGAGGTCAGCAGGTCTGACCAAGAAGAGGTCAGCGAGGTTCTGACCAGAGAGGTCAGCGAGGTCTGACCCAGAAGGTAGCAAGGTTGACCAGAGAGGTCAGCGAGATCTGACAGAGAGGTCAGCGAGGTCCTGACCAGAGAGGTCAGCGAGGTCCTGATCAGAGAGGTCAGCGAGGTCTGAACCAGAGAGGTCAGCGAGGTTCTGACCAGAGAGATCAGTGAGGTCTGATCAGAGAGGTCAGCGAGGTCTGACCAGAGAGGTCAGCGAGGTCTGACCAGAGAGATCAGTGAGGTCTGACCAGAGAGGTCAGCCAGGTCTGACCAGAGGGGTCAGCGAGGTCTGACCAGAGGGGTCAGCGAGGTCTAACCAGAGAGGTCAGCAAGGTCTGACCAGAGAGGTCAGCGAGGTCTGACCAGAGAGGTCAGCGAGGTCTGACCAGATAGGTCAGCAAGGTCTGACCAGAGAGGTCAGCGAGATCTGACCAGAGAGGTCAGCGAGGTCTGACCAGAGAGGTCAGCGAGGTCTGACAGAGAGGTCAAGCAAGGTCTGACCAGGAGGTCAGAGAGGTCAGCAAGGTCTGACCAGAGAGGTCAGAGAGGTCAGCAAGGTCTGACCAGAGAGGTCAGAGAAGGTCAGTGGAGGTCTGAACCAGAGAGGTCAGCGAGGTCTGACCAGAGAGGTCAGCGAGGTCTGACTAGAGAGGTCAGCGAGGTCTGACCAGAGAGGTCAGCGAGGTCTGACCAGAGAGGTCAGCGGGAGGTCTGACCAGAAGAGGTAGGCGAGGTTCCTGACCGAGAGGTTCAGAAAGGTCAGCGAGTCCTGAACCAGAGAGGTCAGCAAGGTCTGACCAGAGAGGTCAGCGAGGTCTGACCAGAGAGGTCAGCGAGGTCTAACCAGAGAGGTCAGCGAGGTCTGACCAGAGAGGTCAGCGCCCCAGGCGGCGACACAGGTCAGCGCGCCAGCGCAGAGGCGTAGCTAGAGAAACGACACCGGCGAAGCGTAACACGAATACTGCATCATGGTACACATAGTTTCTGTCAAGTTTGATCGGTTTTAATCCAGATACCGCTTTGTTCAACGGCATCTCGCTTAACAGCTTTCCCAGGCATCGACTGCCCAGATCCAGGTTTCTGTTCCATGACTGTTCTCATTCGGCCTACCTCTCTGCGTATCTAGGTCGTGTTCTGTGCCCTGACCTGCCTTTTTCCTCCAGCAACTGGAAGGTGTGTTCGGCGACGCTGGCTCCGGCTCCGGCTCTCGGCCTGGCTCGGGGGGCCGGGCGGCACCAGTGGCGGCCTCGGTGGCGGCCTCGGTGGCAGTCCAGCCGCCGGCAGTGTCGTCGGACGCCGCCCGGCTGTCACAGCTCGTCAGCGAGGGCAACGCGCTGTTCCGTCGGCTCAACAAGAAAGTAGTGAGTGCCTCCACAAACGCTCACTACCACACCGTCTTTCTTCTGTATCGTTTTTAGGCCGCTTTTTACCGGGTCATGTTATGTATAGCCGATGTGTATAATGACAGCAGTGTAGCTATAACGGATTTGCTATGAGTGTTACGCAAAACGAGTCGTAGTAAGGCTATTGTTATCAATACAATGCAATACAGTTATCGACGCTGCGACTGGGCTGATCCGGCCGGGGGTGAGGGGAGGAGAGGGGTGAGGGGTGGAGCCTGTTGCCGATACGGTGCACCGCCGGGTGTATCGAGCGGTTCAGCCTGCCAGGCCGCTCGGATGCTTCGAAACGCGTACAGTCTCACGTCCCGGTACTGCGTGTCACACGTCCGGCGGCGCCATCAGGCGTTTTGCATGACGCAGGGTGACCGCGACG
>VOPJ01006169.1:0-10666 GCA_014673585.1 Semibalanus balanoides
AATTTGATAAGGTTTTAGTGTGGCCACATTAATAATATGCTCCACTGCACTATATGTTTATTAAAAATATCAATTGTACATATTTTGCAGATAATAAACATACGGCATTTGCTAAAAAAGTAATACATTCCGCACATCATCTCATGCTTCACATACATGAATTGATAATGGTATATTATTGACCTTTATGGTTATTATCTATCGTTCTAACGCGGTTCACCCATTGTGGTGCTTGTTTGCATCATACGTTCCATGCGATATTTGTGATCTTATATCTACCTTCGTAAAAAGGAAAAGTGAGCTGAACATCTTTAGCATAAAAAGTAAGCAACTAGACCTGTCTCTCTGCACTGAAACAAATTGTATACGTATATTATATACAAAAGGCTTTGAAGAACCTCAGGTAGCAGAAAAGAAATCATCTAACATGACCGAATACATCCTTTTCTACCCAAGGACACAGGAGCCGGGGGGACGGGGACGGGGGCAGCCGCCCCCAGGATTGTCAGATTTTAGCCATTTTAACGCCTATTGGTGTTGCATGAAATATCGACTTCAGATGCCTCTCCCCCCCAACTTTCGGAGGGTTCCAGCGCCCCTGCCTTCTACCCAGTTGGCCGTAGCTAGGATTTCGCTCAGGGGGATCCACGGCCGGAAAAAGGGCCCAAATGCGCTTCGAAAAGGCCCAATTGCTTTAAAAGAGTCCCTCCATTTTTCGTTTACGTCGAATTTGCTCTGAAATTGTCTCAAATGACTCCTATTATAACGCCAGCTTGCGTCAAATCAATAAATTTGCTCCGGATGTCAAAGGTCAAGGTCACGGAAGATGAATACGAATGTTTTTAAGTCGGTGTAACCTATTTTTGTTTTCGTTTGCCAGCCGATTTAATCGCAAAGAGACCCCAAACGACTCGTCGTCACGCCTGCTTGCATCACAGTACAACATTTCTTGGAGGTAAACTTGCGCCGCGGAGCGGCGCGAGAAATTTTGATGTTTATTTCCGTAACAGCTGCCATTCTTCTGTTAAAAATGCCCATGGGACCCTTTGTATTGTTTAGGTGCTATTCCAAACTTTTCATCGCCCTTCCGACCTGTTCAAGGAACTCCATCTGGGATCCACAAAAAGACGTATTTGGTGTGGGTGATATATATTAGATACAAAAAGGTTTTACTCCACAAAACAAATGTTCAAACTTTTTCATGTGTTTGATGGTTATTTGTGCCATGATGATTGATGATTGAGAATAGGTACAAAGGAATGACCATTAACATGGCAGTTATGTATTTTTTAATGCAAAAAGGCGAGACAAAAAGGAGTAAGCCTTCACCGTTACGGCATCGTCAGGGAATCTGACGATGCCATTAAGGTGAAAGCTGATTCCTTTTTGTCTGGCCTTTTTACATTAAAAAATACATATCTGTCATGTTAATGATCGTCCCTTTGTACCTATTCAAATATTTAAATCTGAGTTTTCGCGTGTTACACATGGCTTATAATCGCTGACTGAAGGGTGTTTCAATATAACCGCTCGATTTTGATAATTTGTTTGTGAAATAAGTTCTCTTCTATTTAATCTCTATATGCTTTGGAGCTTTCCATTCTGACCAGGGAACTCTGACCTTCCTTCGAAGCCCTCTTTATGTGTCAAGGAGGGGCCCCTTCGGTGCCAGTTCAAGATCCTTTTGGACCTGGGTCAGGAACAGCACTGCTGCTTTGTCGCCTGTTGACATGCTCAGGCCCTCCGGACTACCCAGGGCCCCTTCCAGTTTTTGCTAGAGCTCAATGCCGGCATGTTCAGGACCCTTCGTCTGCCAGGGACCCTTTTGGTCTAGCCAGGGGCCCCTCTGACTTGCACAGGAGCCCCTCTGGATTTGCCCAGCGATCTTCTGGGCCGATTACGCTTACTGCTTTGCCGCTTAACGTCATGCTCAGGGGTCCCTCTTACCTGCCCTGGAGCCCCTCTGTGCTGAACTAGGGGCTATTCTGCATGTTCCAGGGGCTTTCTTACCCGCCCAGGGGCTTTTTGGTCTGCTCAGGGCCCTTCGATCTGTGCAGGGGCCAGCTTAAACTTTACAGGGTCCCTCTGGTCTGTCATAGGGGCTCGCCAGTTTCTAAGGGGCCTTCTAATCTGGAGGAACTGCCGCTTGTGCTTTGTCACCTTCAATGCTCAAAGGAACCTCCGACTGCCCAGGGGCCCTCTGTGCTGGCGGGTTCCCATTCGAATCGTGTTCAGGGGGCCCTCTGACCTGAATCAGGTCAGAGGGCCCCTGGTTAAGTCTGGTTGGGCCCCTCTAACTGCCAAAGGGCCCTTTCACTTTCCAGGGCCCTCTGGTCTGTCCCAAGGGCCTTCCAGCCTGCTAGGAGTCTTTGACTAGCAAAGGACTTGCGCTGGCTACTTTGCACCCTGCCGACATGCTCACGCTCAGAGGGCCTCGACCTGCCTCAGGGGCCTTCTGTGCTGGATAGGGACGCATCGACGTGTTCAGGCCTCTTACCGATAAGGGCCCTTTGGTTAGGGGCCCTTACCTCCTGGCCAGGGGCATCCTCTGACATGCACAAGGCTCTTTTGAAACGCGCTAAGGAGCCCTCTGTCTTTTCAAAAAGGGCCCTGGAGGCGCTAAAGGCCCTCTGAAGTGCTCTAAACTCACAGATTCTACGCTCACGTGGTCTTCCGACTCTTAAAGAGCCCACAATACCGCTCTTCGCGCGTTTTCGTCGGGCCTTCGGCAGCATCGAAAAGGGCCCTTTGAGGGCTCAGGGGGGATCCTAGGATCCCCCCTTGGATACGCCACTGCTTCTACCACACGGAAAATGTCGGCGTCCTCGATAATTAACACATCTTAGACAGTAGGTAAGGCTCGGCTACACTGACGATTAAACCCGATGCATATATCCAAGACATGCTGTAAATCTGAGGTCAAGTAGTGAGTCTCGTTTGAGTCATTTCAGCCTGAGGTCAAGTAGTGAGTCTCGTTTCATTTTAATCACTTGTTGCAGAGTGCGGAAGTCTCGTTTAGTGGCTCATTGACCATGGAAAGCGATGATGGTATCTGTAATGACCACTTCACGGTACAACGAGAGACCATGACGTTTCCTGGTCGATGTTAACTGACACGAAATGCATAACATGCTATGAGAGCCGGTAATCTTATTCGATATTGATTCTCGAAGGATTTATGAGTGGTTAACGATATTTGACGTAAACATATGGGGAATACCGGCTTCTTACAACACGATTTTTAGTTTAGCTTTATCGCTACGGAATCAAGTTTGATAAGAATTGGTGTAAATTTTGGTCTGTAATTAACATCTCGCTATAATATGGTGAATGCAATGTTAAGTTTTTTGTCGATGACAAAATGAATGCTGCAAGTGCCAAGTACCCACACAAATATTTCAACAGAGCATTTCCTAACTTTGCGCTGAAACTGAGTCACACGCTGACGCGCGTCAACTACAGATCAGGCGGATCTTCAAATCGGCCCCCGGACTCACCGATACATTATCAACAAAGATTAACATGCCATAACTTAACAGTGAATTGGCATGACTGGTATGTAATTGTTCAACTCACTGACACCTGAGTTTATCGCCATGCCTATCACAGCGTATCAGCGCACATTGAAGAGGCGACTGGCGTCTTGTGACATTGACGATCTCACCTGCTGGGCTGATCACCGATGTGACGCAGAATGCGATAACATTGTTAAATGTTCATTTCGACTTTTAACAGTAGGGGAGAGTGCCCACCAGCGAACATGGTGCCTACAGTGAACAGGTGCCCCTCCAGCCTATATTAGTAATGTGATAATTTCATCGATGTCGGTGGTAGTAGCTGACACTAAGCGTCGCGATGATGTTTAAAGTTGTGAACAGCAATGGCTGCCCTCATTTGATTCTGTCAGGATACGAATAGTTTAATGTTGTGTTTGCCGTTTGATTTTTGATTAACGTTTTTTGCTTTCCAGAAACGTTATTTTTATATTTAGTGAAATTAACTTTACTGACACCTTTTGCGATGTCCATTGCATGATGTAGATGTCATAGTTTGCAACAGCCATTTATTTTTTCCTCAATTTTTGTTTTGTTTTTCAATATGTTGTATGCTCACCAGTGAACAGGGTGGGTGCCCGATAATGAATAAATATTCACTGGAAAACCTAATCTTTTCGACAGTGAATGCAGGAAATATATTGGTTAGACTGATTAACTCCACGAGGGGCTCTACGGCCAGGGTCAAGGGAATCATCACGTTACATGAGGACCCACTCTCGTTACAGCATTCAAAGTTGTTGTTTTATTACTGTCGAGTGTCACAGAGTTTTTCAAGTGTCCAAGTGTCCCAATGTTGTCACAAGCATCAAGTTAGGGGTGGTACATAAATGGACTTTTCGGAAAAATTGGAAAAGGCCTGTCAGACCTTTCATGACCTTGAAAAAGAGACGTGGTGCAGGTCGATTTTGGTTCTCTTCCAAAAAACCCTACCGACTCGAAAAAACCAAAACCCTGTAAGAATAATGTCATTAAATAGCAATGAGGAATGCACAAAGTGGTCGTTCCGTTCCCTGGTATTTATTCCAAATAACGTCCGATCGCACTTCAGTGACATAATCAATTTTGGTAGGCCAGTAGAACAGTTCATTGGGAAATTTGAACACCAGAAAAGAAAAAGAAAATCCAGGTCAGGTCACGGAGTTATGATGTCACAAGTAAAAGTGGGCGCAACGTTTTTTTTAGCTGATGGATGCTCTCGTGCTACTTAACTCATTATTATCATCACTGGCGTTAGAAATCGATCATGGCGGTTATCAGTGGTGGATACAGAGGGGGATACATACCCCACCCCTTTCAGCCTCGAAGGGGCCCAATAGCCCAAGGGGGGCTATAGCCGATCGAAGTCATTATTAACGAATTTCACCCCGTTTTCAAACAAATCGCAAGTGCATTTGTCCACTCTGACCTCCAGAAGCCCAATCCTGGTCTCCGATAAGGCCCACTTCGGCCTCCAGAGGCCCACTCTGATCACCAAAGCGCCATTCTATTTGAAGAGGACCAATTCTGGTTTGTTAGAAGGCAATTTCAGCAGTGAAGTTATATTTTTACCATAGGAGTCCATTCTAGCAATATATTTGTTTCATTGTCAAAAGGGGCCCGAATGCTGAGGGTCCCACCTGAGGCTGAGAGCCACCAAGGGCCTTTGGGGCCAGCTTTTACCGCGTAGCTCCCTCCTTGACCGAATCCTGGGTTCACCACTAAAGGCCATAATATAACTGCTTTGAGCCAGAAACAACATGGCTCAGGAAATCAGACTAAACCCTCATAAGGTCAGAACTAGCCCACTGGATGCCAAAATGGGCCCTTTGAAAGGCAGAGGTGCCCTGTGGAAACCAGATGGCCCCTGAATGCCATAGCGGGTCCTCTGGAAGTCAGAGTTGGCCTCGGAGGCCGAGTGGGTCTCACGGAGGCCAGATGGGTCCGCTGGAACCTATGGGAGTCATTGACTGGTCTGTGAGTGGCTCAGATTTCTTCTCAGACTCTGGTCTGAGGGCCCTAGACTTGTTAAGATGCCCTGTCCCACTGCGTGTGAGGGGTACTAGGTCAGGGGTCAGAGTCGACGGGACCCTCAGACAATGAGACTGTGCATTCAAACCAGCCAAAGGCTCCCATAAGTTCCAGAGGACGCCATCTGGCATTAGGCCGCACTCTGGCTCGCTCGAGGGCCCTGCCTCTGACCTCCAGTAGGACCCGCCTCTGGATTCCAGGAGCCATCTGGTTTCCGTCAGGGCCCCTCTGCCTTTTCAAGGGCCCACTTTTGAATCCAGTGGGCAGGTTCTGACCTCATGAGGGCCCAGTTTGATTTCCTGAGCCATGTTGTATTTGGCACAGAGCTGTTCTAATATGGTCTTCAGTGGTGGACCCAGGATTCGATGAAGGAGAAGGTCACGTGGCAAAGTGGGCCCCAAAGGCCTTGGCTGGCCCTCTCATGCCTTAGTAGACCCCTCAAGCCTTGGGGGCCCTTTTGCAAATGAAGACAAATATATGCTAGAATGGACCCGTTTAGTTCAAAATTATACATTTTACATGCTGAAATGGGCCTCTACAAACCAGCAATGGGCTCTCTTAGTCAGAATGGGCCTTCTGGTAATCAAGTGGGCCTCTGGAGGCCCGACGGTGGCCTACAGAGACCAGAGTGGGCTCTCTGGAGGCCAGAATAGGTCCCTCTGAAGGTCAGAGTGGACAAATTCCTTGCAAATTTGTTTTGAAAACGGGGCAAACTTCGTTAAGAGTGAACTTCGAATCGGCTATGGCCCTTGGGCTATTGGCCCTTCGAGGCTCAAAAAGGGTGGGGCATGTCTCCCCTCTGTATCACCACTGATACCGTCATGTTCGATTATAAGCCAAGTGATGATAATAATGAGTTAAGCAGTATGAAGAGCATCCATCACTAAGAAAACGTTGCGCCACTTTTAACTTGTGACGCTCATAAATTAGTGACTGACCTGACCTGGAACTTTCTGGTGTCAAAAATGTTCCAATGCTTGTTCTCTGGGCCTACAAAATTGATTGAGTCACTGAAGCGGGATGGAAGTTATTGAGAATAAATAAGGGACTTACACCACTTCGTGGCATCTGCCATTGCTATACATATGCATTTTTACAGGGTATTTTGGTTTTTAATATATTTTTTTGAAGGAGAACCAAAATCGATCACCACGGTCCTCATATTCTTAAGGTCCATGGAACATAGGTTCTGAACAGGCTTTTTTTCCATTTTCGAAGTACGTACAACCCTAATCAAGTGAGCATCAAGCAAAAAAATCCACCGCATACCTATTCATGAATATACTATTCACTGGTGAATCCCACCTGTTCACTGTCTGTACCTCCCCTGTTCACTGATGGATACCCATGCCCACCAGTGAACAGAAAGATAAAAAAATGAAAGTAGCTTATAACTCACATTTTGTATTAAGTTAACTTAAGTTGCTTGAAGCTATTCCTTGGTAGTAATGTTAGGAATGTATGCAAGAAGTTTCAGATCTCCAGGACAAAACTCAAAGCCAGTAGACTGATTTTTCAAAAGGGGTGTTCGCTGGTGGGCACTCTCCCCTAATTGTATGTATGTATGTATGTATGCATGCATGCATGCATGCATGTATGCATGTATGTATGTATGAATGTATGAATGATGTATGGTATGTTATGTTGTATTTGTAGTATGTATGTATGTATGTATGTATGTATGTATGTATGTATGTATGTATGTATGTATCTATGTATGTATCTATGTATGCATGCATGCATGCATGCATGTATGTATGTACTAACTATTGGTCTTTACTACGAATGAAAAGAAAGGTCTTTTACCCACTTCAACGCAATCATTGTGTGACTTTGTGCCAGAACTAGTCCCTTAAGCTTCGGCAATGTATAGGGGACGACTACTACGAGGTCAATAAATAGTTTTAATGAAATCAAACGTTACTCTGAGCATTATTAGTAAAAGCGCAACGTGCATGTGTGTCAATAAATAGCATACATAAATAGACTTGGAGTCAACAATAGGGTGTAAGAGTCTTCAGTAAAAAGTTAAAAGCAACCACAGAATATATTCCTCAGTAATGTCATGTAGCACATGCCAATTGCCATACCGAATCTTCACAAACGTTGGCTAAAATATCCACAACCACCGTCCAACTATAGCAGCAGATTTATATCAAACTGCAGTTTGATATTTGGGGTATCTCGATTTCGCAGAAAATTTGTATCACAGGCCATACGCTGATTACGAACTTAATGTTCTTGGCGTGGGACTTTCGTATCTTACGAAATACGGACGGTCATACATACAAGCGAAGGTCCGCCGGGGTATCTCAGTTTCGATGCAAATGTGTGTACACAGTACGTACAGACCATACTTAGGACGCTGGTCACGAATTATTCCGTTTGATATTCCGTCATGATTTGATTTCGCAGAAAGTGTAATACTTTCTGCTTTAAATTTCGCATCTCAGTGCAGGGAAACAGTATCATACACCACATTGTGCCCGCCACAAACCCACGACTAGCCAGATACAACAACCTGATTACACGGGCGTCATTTTCTGAAAATGATTGGTAGGGCTCCAATGATAATTTTATATATTTGTATGTCATCCTTACCATGGAACACCATAGGTCTAATGTTAAAATGTGAAATTTTTGGTAGGGCTCGGGCCCTACCAGGCCTATAGAAAACGACACCCATGCCTGATTATCTATTATCGAACCGAAATGTCGTGTGAATATTCTTCAACCATATGATTGATATTCCGTCGTCCAGTGTTATTTTCACGGAAAAGAAAAACATGTTCGATTCTATTATATTAATCACGTTACTGTCGTGTTGTGCAAGTCAAATCGTTATATCCATTTCCGTCACTGCACTTGAATGATATCGCTTACACATGCCGATGCGGATACCGGCTGATGATGATGAAAGTTCGTGTGCGCAACGTGCATGAGCGGCGCACTTCATTTATCAGTGAATCCAATCACGGTATTCACCGTTTGCGTTCATTGACACGCCTTCCGGGCTGAATCGTTAGTCATGTTGTGAGTGATGGAGGCCGTGTCCATGTGAATCCCCTAGCAAGTCGACCGATGCTGGTCAGAGGGACAGAGGGTTCGGTATACATCACACGCAATGTGATTCACTTGTACACTGCGTTTTTGGCCTCACACACGTATCGTTCTCCATTAAATAATCTGATGTAGCGCTGTGTTTTGTAGGTATACTTCGATATTATTTCGCGATTAAGGCTGAATACGGAATACTGTCGTGTTGATTTTGTTAACCCATACGGAAGCATTTGTCGCATAATTTGTAAGAAAGTCACATTTCGTTCGATAATAGATAATCAGGTTGCTGGCCTACTGGCTGGTCCGATGGGTTTGCGGCGGGCACAATGTGGTGTATGATACTGTTTCCTGCACTGAGATGCGAAAATACAAAGCAAGACGCATTACCACTTCTTGGCGAAAACAATATCAGGCAAAATATCAAACGGAAGATTACTACCCCCATCACCTCCTTAGTAACCAAAAATATCCACGCTAAGGAGCATAATATTCGTGATCAGCGCGCTAAGTTATGTGGTAAACACATTTTCCAGCAGATGTGAGATACCTCAGCGACTTTTGTATGTATGTATGTATGTATGTATGTATGTATTATGTATGTATGGTATGTATGTATGTATGTATGTATGTATGTTGTATGTATGTATGAATGTATGTATGTATGTATGATGTATGTATGTAATGTAATGTATGTATGTATGTAATGTTATGTAGTGTGATGTATGTATGTATGTTATGTATGTATGTATGTATGTATGTATGTATGTAATGTATGTAATGCATGCATGGTAAGTATATATCTATGTTATGTCTGTATTGTTGTAATGCAATGTATTGGCTATGTAGTATTGTATTATGTATGCATGCATGTATGTATTGTATGCTAATTATGGTATGATATGTAATGTATGTATGTATGTATTATGTAATGTATGTTTGTATGTATGTATGTATGTATGTTGTATGTAAGTACGTACGTACGTACGTATGTATTGTATGTTATGTATGTATGTATGTATGTATGTATGTTGAATGTATGATGTATGTATGTATGTTGTATGTAATTATGTATGTATGTAGTATGTATAGTATGTATGTTTTTATGTATGTATGTTATGTATGTATGTATGTAATGATGTATGATGTATGTATGTATTATGGCTGTATGTTGTATGTATGTTAATGTATTATGTATTGTATGTGTATGTATGATATGTATTAGGTATGTATGTTATTATGTATGTATTTAATGTAAATAGTTGTTTTTTATGTTATTATGTATGCATGTATGTATCGTTGTATTTTATGTATGTACTGTATGTAGTATGTATGGTTGTGATGTATGTATGGGTATGTATGTAATGTATGTATGTATGTATGTATGTATGTATGCATGTAGGTATGCATGCATCAGGGTTGGCAAGATTAAGCCAGGGCCTGGTTTAAACCGGCTAGCTTAAATCAGTTTTAGCTACCCTGGTTTTTATCAAGTGTACTTTATGATATATTTATAATGAAAGCCACTTACGTTAGATTACCGTTAAATCAAATACCATTAGTATATTAATTACTCACATGACAACATGGCTTGTTACCCATTAAGCATTTGGCGATCAAATGCACAACAAAAATTAAACATGCCTACTTACATGTTTGTTTTTATTTGCTAATTTGCATGAGTCAGACGCCTTTGCAATCACTGCCAGATTGTGTATGAATAATTTGGTTGCTAATCTTGTCGCGTGTTGCATATTTTATCCATGTTATAAGATGATCAGTTAGGAATAATCAAAGTGTATGTAAATATGGACAAAGAGACACGATACCTGTTTAGCAGTACACCTCAGACGGACCGAACAGCTGCCTCCGTGACGGCTGTGGCAGTCGTCACGTCCCATATCCTCGTGATCAGCTCAGTGTCGGCGCCTCCCGCCAACACTGCAACAGGATACAAACTTATTTATAGTGCACTAAGACCGAACTTAAGAACAAAACTAAGAGCGAACACATACACAGGTAATACACACTAAGACATGCTGCCC